>RXPK01001839.1:0-108231 GCA_004143645.1 Protaetia brevitarsis
ATTATGCATGAATGTGACTCAATTTCTATAGAACATTTAAAATCAATTCTGTATTTAAAGTTTTTAACTCTAATAATGCGTTTACGACGATTCTCCACATGTATTTCAGATTATGTGGCGCCTTATTGTGTTCCTGTGCTACTTAGTCTACTTATGTACCTTTGCAAAAGCTCAGGGTTCTTATGTATCTCCAAACCCCGATTACTATCTGTATGAAAGCTTAAGATGTCCAGATTATTGGGTACAGTTCGAAAATTCGTGTTACCGTTTTGTGAAATCACCATTGCGTTCCTACAATGACTCTCGACGGATATGTCAAGTAAGTGTAATGGCATTAAAACCTGTTACATTTAGTAGTGATAATTTTAACAGACTTTTGGAGAGACTAATGCCTTTGGGGGTGGTTACGACAATCCTGATTCAAATTATGGAAGTCCAATTGGAAGTTATGGAGGATCAGATTTATTATCTGTAAACAGTTTCGACGAGCACGGCTTTATTATAAATGAATTAAATGTATTGGATCGACAACACCATCGATGGTACATAGGGGCATATCAACAGAGTCGAGATTTTTGGATCAATCCTGACGAGAGCCAGATACAGAATATGGAGAATGCATTCTTCCCAGGGCAGTACGGTGATGATTTTTTGGTGTACAATTACTCGAATAAAATCTCCCATTGGGGCTTTCAACCTGTTAGAGGGGATGAACCCCTCATGTTTATATGTGAGGCAAATATTTATGTGGTACAGAAATTAGTGGAGAATCATAGGGGTTTTACGTATGGGATTGAAGTTGATGATCCTAAAGAGATACCCAGGGGGCCTTACTTTATAAAACAACCACAGGAAGTTACTTTTGATGTCTCCCGAAGTGCGATACTTAAACATGTCGAATTAAGGTGAGTTATTATGATAGCTCCTTGGTCTAATTTTTCTCCCTAATGTGCAAATGATTTATTTAATAAAAATAGCCCTAATTTTATCTTGTTTAATGTTTGCAAGGGTTTTTTTTTGCAATTAGTTTACCAAAATAATCTTCAGATAATTATATATTACTACAGTTGCAAGATTAAAAGAACAGAAATTTTGAATATTAGGTTTTTATAGGTTTGGATATGTATAAAATATGTAATAGTTTTAATAGTATCAGCTTGAGAATTTTTTTTACATCTATTTCATGTGAAAACTTTTCTATATACTACTCATCTACCCTGATCCAACAATAACTTGCTATATTTCCTCGAATTTTATTGTTTATTTTGGTAAATATTTTTGGATGATAATTTTTACGTAAATCCGATTCGTTAGTAATATATTTATATGATGGATTCTTGTGAATTTCAATTCTGAGATGACTTGGTAATCTTGACTTTTTTTCGTACACATTTTATTTCAATGTAAATGAACATGTATGATCGTAAATTCCCGACGAAATTGCGATAAATAATATTAAACAACACTTAGTTTCAACAAATAAATGTAAAAACGATTCTTATGATGCAGGATAGCTGATTGTTTTTCTTAGCATTTCCGTTTCTTTATTGGTCTCTATTTCATATCTCTTTGCAACTTCACTTTCCCTTAATTTCTAATTTTTTATGTTTTCTATCTGCCTGTTTGTCAATGATCTGGATCTTTTAGTTTCATTATTTTTGTGTATTCTAAGCTTTGCTTCCACTGAAAAAACTAGTATTTTCGATCAGAGTATTGGTGTAGGACAAGGCTCTAAGACCTTTACTGTTTATATGTTGTATTAGTGATCACCCTAGTAGCATAGGTTGTGTGTCAGTAATGTATATATGTAGGCGATACATCTATCGAATCCAGTAAAGATGTGGATAGTTTATTAGTATACTGATGTAGACTAAGTCTATAATTGCTTTGAACATTTCCCTTCTAGATGTTTAGCAGGTGGTTATCCTGCACCGACGTATGAATGGTTCAAGGAAGAATACGAATACGAACGTTTACATGCAATACCGATCAATCCATTGGAGGAACCCCGTTACACAGTCAGTGGTGGTGTTTTGATCATAATAAGTCCCGACGAGAAGAGGGACCGTGCAAACTATCACTGTAAAGCCACGAACAGGTACGGAACTATTATTTCCGAGAGTGTGGCCTTGAACTTCGGCTACATCCACGAATTCGTCCTGAAACGCGCGAACGAAGTCGGTGACAACAACTGGGGCAAAGTAATCTATTGTGATCCTCCGAAATTCTTCGGCAAAATCAACTACTATTGGTCTCGAGAGTATTTCCCGAATTTGGTAGAAGAAGATAAGAGAGTATTTGTGTCTCGAGATGGCGGTTTGTATTTTGCCGCCCTGGAAACCATAGATAGAGGATCGTATAGTTGCAGTGTGCAAGCAGAATACTCCGATACCGGAAAGACTGGGCCTTTCTTCCACCTACGAGTGAATCCGCATTGTACGTCGTTGCTTGAATTTATACTTATATTAATAATTGAAATTTGAAAATTTCCAGCTAATTACGAGCAATTGAAATTCGCGAATACTTTCCCAAAAATCTTCAAGAACCCACCGACCGCTGGAGAGGAAGTGAAGTTAGAATGCATGGCTTTCGGATAGTAAGTTTAAGCTGTGTGTTGTAGTTTAAATTAATTGTTGTTACTTCAGCCCGATACCGAGCTATAATTGGACGCGCCTCGATGGTCCTATGCCTCGACATGCTCGTTTGGAAAGTTACAACCGCGTTTTATCGATACCGAACGTAAAAGTTGAAGATCAAGGCGAATACATGTGTACCATCTTCAATGATAAAGCCTCCTTGCAGAAGAGCGTGCGTCTCAACGTGCAATCTGAGCCGAACTTCACAATACCTCTAACGGATAAACATGTTGACATTAAGAGTGATCTGATATGGGTTTGTGAAGCTTTCGGAATACCGGAAGTAAATTACACTTGGTGGAGGAATGGACGGCAGTTAGGTATGAATATATAATTACGCACTTAATATTTTGCTTCTTGAAACTTGTTTTAATTATTATGTGTTTGAAAAAAGCCAACCCTGGGGTGGCATGACGTGCACTCTCGCTTGCTACAGTTTACAGCTATTCTACCTAAAATCAGTATTTCGTATAAATTTTGCTGGAATCGCAATTTAAAATTAGCTGTTTGTTTATAATTCTTACTCATTTTATAATAAAATGTCGTAGTGATGGGATATTTGGAACCCGAAGATTATGGTAGGATTACCATACAAGATAACGTCTTAAAAATCAACCGCATCGAGAGAAGAGACGCCGGAATGTACCAGTGTCGAGCTGCTAACACCTTGAAGGCCCGCTATTCCTCGGCACAATTGAGAATCTTATCGTTTAAACCGTCGTTTAAGAAACAACCGTTAGAAATTGAAACTTACGCAGCTGAAGATGGCAACGTTACAATAAATTGCAATCCGGAGGCGGCACCCAAACCACAGTTCATTTGGAAGAAAAACGGACATGTTATTGGTATGAGATAAAAAGTGATTTCAATGTAAAAATCTAAAATTAATTTAATAACAGATAGCGGCGGTCAAAGGAGGATACTTTCAAACGGCAGTTTATACATCAGACATGTTTCAAGAGACGATGCCGGCACTTACACCTGTTCGGCTAGCAACGAGCTTGGTTTAGATGAATCTCGCGGTAGATTGGTCGTTTTGCGTAAGTATCCGAATAGGAAACTCGAAACTTTTCTAATACACTAGATAATTACAATTCGTCCTAATCGGCTCTAATTCGTTTATTACATTATTAACAATGCCAATATTATTATCAAACTACCCTGAACGTCTTTTTTTTGGAGATATCCCAATGAATTTTAGTCCTTCAGAATTTTGAATTTCAACGGTAATGATGTTCGCTTAATAAATTAATAAATTTGTTATACAGGGGGACTCCACTTCATAGAAACATTAAGACCGAGGATTGTGACAGCAGTGGGCAGGGATTTTGATTTGAGATGCGAGGCATCCATAGATCAATATGCATTGCTCGATATCGCATATCTGTGGAAACATAACGGAATTCTCATTAACGATGTGGATGTATACAATTCGAATAACCGTATTGTAGGTTACATCCGATTGACGTTAAATTATTTTTTAAAAATGTCTGCTTCGATTTTCAGAAAATAGTTGGAGGTTATCTGATAGTATTTAACATCACATTCGCGGACGCCGGCGAATACGAATGTATAGGAAAGACAGCTGTCGGCGAGATCTCGTCCAAATCGATAGTTATCGTCCAAGGACCCCCTGGACCACCAGGTTAGAATATCAACCGCATCGTAATATCGTTGTCGTAATTTTTCGCTTCGCATTTAGGTGGCGTGATGATAAACAGCCTCAACTTATCCAACGTGGTTCTAACTTGGACAGATGGCGCTTCACACGGTCGACCGATTCTGAGTTACGCGATATTCGGAAGGACGAATTGGAACATGACGTGGGGTAACTTAACCCAAGGTGTACAGGCTATGGAAGTCGATAGGTTCACCAGTAGGAAACGAGCTGAGGTTTATGTACCTCTGACGCCTTGGTCGACGTACGAATTTAAAGTCGCCGCTTGGAACGAATTGGGCATGAGCGAATTGAGTGCGCCGAGCCCGCGACAATCCACACCGCCCACGCGTCCGTATAGAGCGCCATCTAACGTCGGTGGTGGGGGAGGGAAGAAAGGCGATTTGACTATCACCTGGACGCCGTTACGATCGGATGAACAGAACGGGCCCGGGATACATTATAAGATTTACTTCAAGCGGAAAAATGAGAACGCGGAATTCCAGCATCTGGTGTTGCGCGACAAAGGTAACATCGGCAAGGCTGTAATCCACGTCAAACCGCAGTATTTCTACCGACAGTACATTGTTAGGATCCAGGTAATTTAGCGTTCGGCACTTAATTTAGTTGAATTATTCAATAATATTCCCCCGCAGAGCATAAATTCGCTAGGTGAAGGTCCTATTGGCGATGAAACCATCGTTTACTCCGCTGAAGATATGCCACTCGTTGTACCGCAGCAGGTTAAAGCGGAACCGTTTAATTCCACAGCTCTTAACGTCAGCTGGAATCCTGTTGATGAATCGGTCGAAGTTATGAGGGGAAAACTTTTAGGACACAGAGTAAGTTAAGTTTATCATTATCTGGTATTATCGTCATCCGTTAACACTATGTTCATGGCCACCGTCACGGCAATAAACTTATTGTTTAATCAACATGAATATGGTGTCATTTTTCAATACACTCATGTAATTTATCACTGCCTTATTATTTCCAACATTTCGATTATCATTAGATCAAATATTGGAAGAACGGCACGTCGGAAGAAGAAAGTGTCTACTATCTATCGCGAAGCAGGAAACCATGGGCCTTAATCGTAGGTTTAGCGCCTGATACATACTATTACGTCCAAGTTATGGTGTATAATGGAGCAGGTGAAGGTGTACAAAGTCCGCCTTACAGACGTAATACCTATATTTAAAAGAAACTTTATAAAAATTTAATTTAATTTATTTTAATAGAACGTACTTACAAAAACGCCCCGCAGAGTGCGCCACTCTCTGTGCATGTATTCGGAGTAAATCCCTCTACTATACGTGTCACTTGGAGATATGTCTACACTTCTGAAAACGAAGAGCCTATACAGGGATATAAAGTAAAAGAGAAAAGGATTTTATTATTTTAAACGCTAACTGGCGCATATTCTGATTTCAGGTAAGAATTTGGGAGAAGGATCAGGACATGAGTACGGCCAATGATACTTACGTATCATTAAAAAATGCCTTGGAAGCTTACATATCGGACTTATCACCAGGAAAGACTTACATGTTGAGAGTATTGGCCTATTCGAATGGTGGTGACGGCCGCATGAGTTCGCCAATTTTGAGTTTCCGTATGGGTACGTTATCCTGATAATGTAAATATTTACATCCAAGTAATACCTAAATATAAGGCCGTTGTCTTCTATTATAGGTGTAATCTGCAATATTTATTTGTGTTCAAGGATTGTTGTAAATATTTTGGTGATGTATAAGCTTGTAGAATTTGAAAAGGAAGCTTTTCTTGTATTATTAAAGCATATTCATATTTTTCTTCTTATAAGCTAGATCGTTAGATTTTATTTGCACCTTTTTTTTCGTTTAAACGACAAGAAACATAACTCTCTCATTTTTCAGGAGATCCTGAGGCCTTTAGGAGTGCGTCAGTACAGTTGAACTTAAATACATTACTTCTAATGTTTTCCGTACCATTCCTGCAATATATACTTCGTAAAGTTCTTTAGAACAATCCAAGAACTTGAAATTCAAATATTTAGTGCCTGCATTTACAGTATCGAATCAAATGAAACGTCAAAGCCTTTCATGAGACTGATTTTTTTATGATACAGTGCTTTGTACATGTCCACATATCACTGAGCATTTCGAAAGGAATATTTTAAGCACTTGTTATTTTCTTTAGACGGTTCTTTTTCTTTTATGTATTAATAATTATCTGTAAGTACCTGGATGTACAATGATGTAGGGAAAAGCAAATTCAAACGTGCAGCATTAATGGAACTCTGAAATTATCCAGTTTTACACACAGCAAACCATTTATTTTATTGAAGAGATGATTTTATATGCTTTTTATTTTATTACAATGTATTACATTAAGAACTGTGATATTTAGAAATCAAATCGAAAACACCTTATTTATAACTGGATAATTGCAGAGATGTTCTTATTATCGAGTATTGTTTTTGTATAATTGTTAACACTTATATTTTAAACTTTTCCGTCCAATTGCAACTAATTCGTTGTAAATAAATAAATGAGTATTTTTTTGTATTTTATATATGATATTAGAGATGAATCTCCGATTTCCTTTTTCAATACTTAATTATAGAAGGTGTTATATTTGAGTGTTGAAGAAGTTTTTATACACTTTACGTTTAAATAATAATAGTATTAAGGTTTTTATTAAAATAAAATATTAACAAAAAAAAACTAGTTTTATTTTCCCTCGAATAAATTATAAATATCAGATATTTATCCCAGGTCTCTCTAGCAGAAAACATTAAAAAGAAACGGGGTTGATATGTAATTTAAGTGTGCACTAACTACAGAGAAAAAAGAGAAAGGATCATTTTTTTTCTTTAATTAAAAATAACCTCATAATTAGAAGTATATAATTTATAGCACCAAACGAACAAACCTAGCAGTATAGCATTTTATAATTCCAAAATCAAGAAAAGATAATGCAATGCACCAATGGTACCGAATATTTCTAATTCTTTTAGGGTTACATCACATATGTAAGAATAGGAATTCTATAAATCCCTTTTCTTTTACAAAAGAATCTTATTTTTTACGGATTTGCTCATTTGAGTGACAATATCACAGTACCTGTTCCATGTTTTGGATCACAGAAATCATTTCTCCATTCAAATAATATACAAAATCAGTAACATTTTTATTTTCAACCGCTGTCCGATTTATATAAATTATATTACTCTTATCAAGACATCGTTCAATATTTAAAAACATAATATAACGGAATTCCTGTAACAAGATAAGATATACTTGTGAGTATGGGAGTGGTGACAGTTGGCAGTATTGAGCCGTGATGAATAATAGCCGATAAGAATATTCTTTATAAGTGTTTATGAAGTGAATACATTTTTATTTATCGAAGAAGCATCGGTTATATATATATAACGTAACGCAGTTGAGAGATGGACATCATCAGAGGACCTGGCTCGAACGATACCTATTCATCATCAAGCATAAAAATGGGTGAGCACTTCGGCTTGAAATGGGACCCAAAAATCTGGAGATACGGACAATGTCCGTGGAGAAGACGTTGGAACCGTTAGTGTTGCAAGTGACAACGCTTGTGAACACGAAAGGGCCAAGTAAAAAGAAGAAGGGAAAATCAAAACGTGCCAATGCTCTAGTTAGCACTGTCGAAAAGGCAACAGAGAACTTCATCCAAAAAGGGGAACAAATTGCCTATGAAAACAAAGATATAACACAGGAGATGCTTTCTGCTGTTGACGAAGTGAGGAAAACCGGTACGTTGACTTTGATTTGGTCTCCAGTTGCTTTGATACTGTGAGACTGTTATTATCACCAAGTATGTTCTAAATCTGTTCTTGAGCCTTTTTTGTATAATAAATGCTTATATTTATAAAAGAAAGAGAACAAAGTAATGTACTAATACCCAGTAAAATACATTGAGAATATTGTATACCTTCCAATAGTTCAGAAAATCTATCTCATGCAGAAGTTGCCAAAGAGAAAAAAAATAAATCTGTTTAGATGAATGACAATAAGAATCAGGAATATGATTCTTTCCTTAATTTGTTTTTCATTTTCTATTTTTCATCGTTGTCCACCAAATTATCAAAGCATATTGAAATTTAGAATACACAAAGGCAATATGTAAATAAGCAATTGTGATATAATAAATCTTTTGTATGTTCAACAAAGACTGAGTTAAATAACCCCAAATTGTTAATACTTCGGATATGTTCAGATAAATTGTTATCACATGTCAGCTAAATTTTTATTCATCTTGTGAACTTATACGATTGCATAGTTTTTTTCTACTGGAATTTAATTTATTTTTTTTGTCTCTGAGAACACTAGGACTTCTTGGCTGATCCACAATATGGAAGTTATTATGAATATTATTCTATTTATCCATGTCAGCTTATTTAGGTGTAGTTGCCTATCTATTTCCAAGCTGATAATATTTTGGGGATTACCCAGTTATTCGCTTTGCAAAAATGTGAATACCAATGTGTTTTTACAATATTTACGCCTAATCAAGTTGCTGCAATCCATCTTTACCAATGATTATCATTTTATGAGCATTCTCAGATGAGAATTAATTGTTTTATTTTGCATATAATCCCCTATACATGCTTGGATATTTATTCCAAATAATTTATTATTATTATTATTAATTGTTATGTATACATAGGTAATGCTATGAGTATAGCAGCTAGGGAATTTTCTGAAGACCCATGTTCTTCTCTAAAACGTGGCAACATGGTGCGTGCAGCTCGCAATCTCTTGTCTGCCGTCACAAGACTGCTAATCTTGGCTGACATGGTCGACGTACACCTATTGTTAAAATCTTTACGTGTCGTTGAAGACGACCTAGAAAAACTGAAGAATGCTTCAAGTCACGGGGAATTGCTCGAGAATATCAAACAGTTCGGGCATAACGCGAACGAATTGATGAATCAGGCTGCTAAACGGCAACAGGAATTGAAAGATCCACAATTGAGGGATGACTTGGCAGCCGCCAGGGCTGTACTGAAGAAACATTCCACAATGCTATTGACAGCTTCAAAGGTGTATGTTCGTCATCCAGAACTGGCTGCGGCGAAAGCAAATCGCGATTACGTATTGAAGCAAGTTTGCGAGGCTGTCAATACTATAAGCGATGTTGCACAGGGACGGACGCCACAGCCGACGCAAAATACTTACGACGGCCCTGGAGAATTAGCCGCAGCTTTGGACGATTTTGACGTGAGTTGAGTTGCGATTGTTTTCTGTTGGGATTTAAGGGAGTTTCTTAAACATGTGGGGTATTCCTCATTATATCTTTTACAGGCTCCAGGTCCAATAAGGTCTACTTTATTGGTATCTACTTTGCCTAACACTCAATATAAAAGACATGAAGTATTATCCAGAAAAGTATTAGTTATTTTTAAATGTTTGTTTTCCTAATTTAATTTTTATTTAACCGAATTTTCTTCTTTTGCTTTCTAAATGTGTTAAAATTTACTTTTATGTTCATTTAACAAGAGATTCTTTGTGTGTGTATAAAGCTAAAGATTAAAAATGTGTATTTTGCATGGGATTTTCTTTTTTTATAATGTATATTAAGATTATTTCAGCAATAATATTAACCTATATTTTAATAATCCTTAGGAACACATGCAAATGGAGCCGTTGGCTTATGATGAAGGTCATACCAGACCTTCGTTAGAAGAAAGATTGGAAAGTATTATAAGCGGTGCAGCGCTGATGGCGGATTCCAGCTGCACCCGTGATGAGAGGAGAGAGCGAATTGTGGCTGAATGCAATGCTGTGCGACAAGCTTTGCAAGACTTATTGTCTGAATACATGGCAAATGTAAGTACTTCAGTTGTCTCTTACGGAGAATATGCTGCTGATTATATTTTTTATTTAAAAAAAAAATGCTTATTTAATTGTGGTGAAAAAAAAACAGAAATTGATTTTCTTTGTTTTCTTTAACGTTTAGCAATTGCAAGTATTACGGGGAGGGAGCAGGGTAAATATATATCGTGATTGTGTGTATTTTGTGCACTTTTTTTATCCATATATTAATAGCCCATTTCGGCAGATTGAGATCCCCTTATTGATTGCGAATTCAATGTATGTAGTTTTAGTAATTTTTGTTTTTCTTATTACATGGAATGGGCTATTATTAATGTATCGAATTGCAATTAAATAATAGCACCTGAAATATGTAATCGATGTCATGGTATAAAATTTCATACTGTAACTGCAAACATCTATATAAACAGGGATGTAATTAACTGTTTCATTAACTGTACATACAGGTACTGAATATATTCCAGCGAAAGCGACCGACGCGACGCAATAACTCATATTCATTAAGATTTAACTTAGTGTCGCTACCGTATGAATCTTTATACTGTGTCAATACTGTATATGTTTAAAACACACTTACATCACAAATAGTACAATAACTTTTTATATAGATGGGTAATAAAGAACAAAGTGATGGTTTATCAAGGGCGATCGGGCAGATGAGCCGAAAAACAAAAGACTTACGCAGGCAGCTACGCAAAGCGGTGGTCGATCACGTTTCGGACAGGTAGATTCTAACAAAATCGAAAATTAGGATATTCCATCGCACTTTTTTTCGTTTTTCACCCTCACAGCTTCTTGGACACAACTGTTCCGTTATTAGTATTGATAAAAGCAGCTCAAAACGGCAACGAAAAGGAAGTGGAAGAGTACGCGGGCGTTTTCCGAGAGCACGCCAGCAAACTGGTGGAGGTGGCCAATTTGGTTTGCAGCATGTCGAACAACGAAGACGGCGTCAAGATGGTCAGATATGCGGCCGCTCAAATCGACAGCCTGTGCCCGGAGGTGATTAACGCCGCTCGAATCCTGGCGGCCAGGCCCAGGAGCAAGGTGGCCCAAGAGAATATGGAAGCCTTCAAGCAATCGTGGGAGAATCAAGTGAGGATTTTAACGGAAGCCGTTGACGACATAACCACAATCGACGACTTCTTGGCGGTGTCCGAGAATCACATCCTCGAAGACGTCAATAAATGCGTCTTGGCCCTGCAAGAAGGCGATGCCGACACCTTGGATCGCACCGCCGGAGGGATACGCGGGAGATCGGCTAGGGTTTGCAACGTGGTCACGGCTGAAATGGATAATTACGAACCGTGCATCTATACAAAGAGGGTATTGGAGGCGGTGAAGGTTTTAAACGAGCAGGTCATGCCGAAATTCGGCCAGAGGGTGGCTGTGGCCGTTTCCGCCTTGTCGAGCAATCCCGCTAAAGATGTAGACGAAAATGATTTTATCGACGCTTCAAGGTTGGTGTACGATGGTGTACGTGAGATACGCAGAGCTGTATTGATGAATAGGGTAATCATTATTACTATTTGGGTTTCATTTCCCTTGTCTCTTTACGTGTTCTTTTTATTTTTAGTCTGACGAAGATTTGGACCCGGAAGATGTTGAATTGGACGAAAATTACACATTGGAAACGCGTAGCAAATGTAAGGGGTTTTATCATGCGCAGTAATAATTGATTTTACTTTAATATTCAAATTGCAGCCAGCGTACACACTGGTGAACATGGCGTGGATGAATACCCGGATATAAGTGGAATTACAACTGCTAGAGTATGTATTATCCATAGACAATAATTGGCAATTTTACATGTTTAAATGCATAAGTTTACGTCCTTATTTAAAAGTGTTGACCTTCCGATCTAGTATTTAAAAATAACATCAGAATCGTATTTTGATTTATGACGGATCTATAATAATCAAATTAATTACATAGCTGCAACAATGGGCCTTATTTAACACTTTAGAGATCAAAATGGCGATTTCTGTACGATCTGAAAGTTCACGTTAATGCATTAATTCGTCTCATATGAATTTCGTTTTTTTTTAACTATTAGGAAGCCATGGGTAAGATGCCGGAAGAAGACAAGCAGAAGATCTTACAACAGGTGGAGTTCTTCAGGAGCGAGAAACTCAAATTCGATCGCGAAGTGGCCAAATGGGACGATACTGGGAACGATATCATCGTCCTCGCCAAGCATATGTGTATGATCATGATGGAAATGACCGATTTTACGAGGTATTTTAACCAATAATAAATAGATCGAATGTTAGGCAATGATAATTGTTCAACCTTGCAGAGGACGCGGGCCTCTGAAGACAACCATGGACGTGATAAACGCGGCGAAAAAGATTTCGGAAGCCGGCACGAAACTGGATAAATTGACGAGGCAGATCGCCGAACAATGCCCGGAAAGTTCGACCAAGAAGGACCTCATCGCGTACTTGCAACGTATCCAGCTGTATTGCCATCAGATGAACATAACATCCAAGGTAAAAGCCGACGTGCAGAATATAAGTGGCGAATTGATCGTATCCGGATTAGATAGCGCCACGTCCCTCATTCAAGCTGCCAAAAATCTAATGAACGCAGTCGTACTAACCGTGAAAGCTTCGTATGTAGCATCAACCAAATACCCCAGACACGGAACCGTTGCAGTAAGTATAAATGTTTTTCTCATTTAAGTCTTAAGCAAGCATTAAATACGTTAAAAAAATTCTTTTCGCTTACGCTGGACCCTATAGTATGTAAGTAAATCCTAGGAATCCCCCGAATGTTGTGCTTTCTCATTGGTGTTTAGGAAAACCTCGGCGTTCTAACGATTTTCTTTTTAATTTCAGTCTCCTATAGTGGTATGGAAAATGAAAGCCCCTGAGAAGAAGCCCCTCGTGCGCCCCGAAAAGCCCGAAGAAGTACGTGCCAAAGTTCGTAAGGGTGCACAAAAAAAGGTGCAGAACCCCATACACGCCCTATCCGAATTCCAAAGCCCCACAGAGTCCGTCTGAATGATTTCTGATTAGTTCCAAACTAGTTGTGTGTGATTTTAAGAAAGAATATATAGTATATATAAATATATATTATACAAATCCCCTTTTTATATTTAAAACGAATTGATGTTGCTTTGTTTTTAATACATAATATGTAAACTGTAAGTTTTACAACATTAAGGAACATATCTTAGCCGACTTCAGTATTGTACTATTCATAAAATGGCTTGCGTGTTCTTTTTTTTTATTTTTGTCAAGGTGGGATGGGAACAAAGCACTCGAGATATTGTCGTCATTATCAATTCTATTCATTTTGCATTTCCAAGTTTTTTATATTATAACTTATACATTATAATAAACTATATTTAAGTACAAACTTGCCTTTTATTTATACAAATTCCTGGGAAAGAAAATGCAATGAATCAAATTTTATATTAGAGTCAAACACCATTTAGCGATTCCTTATTAAACCTTGATTCAATGTACGGTTGTTGACTTTCTAAAAAAGTAAAATTAAGCTGAAGCAGTATCTCGTAAACACCAATCAAAGAATGAGGGTTTATTCTTTATCGATCCATTTGGATGTATACAGATTAAATAATACAAATATATAAGCATATAAAAAAATGTATAGTGAAGTAAAGTTAGGAAAATAATTTCCTATGTCCGATTTCCGGATGCAGCACAAACTTTAATTTTGAAAAGATAAGAGCATAACCAATTTTTGTGTGTAAATAGAGTAATTTCAAAATGTAAATACAATTAAGTCATTATAATAATAATAATATTTATTAGCTGTAAATTGATAATATGAGCTTTGTCAAGTATCATATTAAAAAGCATTTTACCCACACACACACTTACAATATTAATTTTGCACACCATTATTATACAATAAAAACTCACTAAAAGAGTAAAAACATTTTTCCATCAGGTAACGTCTAAGTGAAGCTTTGAACGATCGCGTGGTTTTTGAATTTTTGACAGTTTGTGGCAGAGCATTGTAAGCCTTGATGCCCCTGTAATAAGGACCACGTTCGAATAGCGATGTGCAATGATGTGGTACACTTAACATATCATGGTATCGGGTTGTCATTCCCGTGTTAAAATCATTATTTTTTTACAAACAAATCTTGGTGCATATGAACAAATAGTATTAGCTCATATATGTACATACAGGGTAATGGTAGCAAGTCTGAGTCCTGGAAAAGCGGTTTGCACGGGGTTCTAGCTGGTTTTTTCAATATGGATCGCACTATTCTTTTTTGTGCCCGGAAAACAAACTCAAAATTCGTACTTGCTCCCCAAAAGATTAAGCCATACCGCAGTCTTGAGTAAATGTGCGCATAATAGTAGGTTTTCAAAACCTCAATATCAACACAATCGCGCAAGTTGACGATGGCATAATAGCAGGAATTCAGTTTCTTACTTACTTCTTTCTTCTCTCATTAAATTGTAATTTTTAAAAACAGTTTTGCAGAAATTGATTAAAATACAGCCGAAATTAAATATTATATCAGTATATTTATATTGTATTTGATAAAAGGCATCAAATGAAATAAGGCCATCTTTCAAAAGAAGGCTATACTACTACGACACTTAATTCATCGACATTCTGAAATTATTAGAGAATATATTAATTATCAACTAATTTTATTATATTCATATCAAACCCAATGCGATTGCGAGATATTATTGTCATATCAAGTAAAGTAGATTATCATCATAGAGTTTTAAACTTATTACATACTGCTGTTGTTAGACAACCCATTTATCACTGAGTGTATTGTAAGTTGCATTATTTTGTGGTTTTGATTCTTCCGATTTGCTGTTTCAATTTACCGAGAATTTTTCACAATTTTATTTTGGTTTGTATAAGTTTAGTTAGTAGAATTTTGTTAAGGACTTCCACGGTACAAATAATACGGTATGCTTACGCGCATATGGAAGTTACGTCACATAGGAGCATAAATGGCGCCACATATCATTATTATTATATTAAAATTGATTTCGACCGTGAGGGTTTTGTTAATGCGAAAGGTAAGTTTAGAAAATCCATACGGGGTTACGGAATATATTTTAACAGCGTTCAGGTGTTTTCACGATTCAATTTTCTAGAAAAACCACGACTGACCACCAATTGAATGTAAAAGCAGTATATTATTTATTAAGTCTTGGAATGAAGGCCATCTTTTAAAAAGAATCTACGCTACTGGCGCAAGATACTAATTTTGTTTAATTCCTTCGTTTGGTTTTAATTAGCTAACTTATCGACACCCTGACATGATCAGGATGATCAGCCCTGGAATCATCGATGACGTAGTTATTGCGAAACTACAAAACGATTCGAGTGCGTCATCTTTAATGGAAGGGTGTGATTCAACAAAAATTCAATATCTTCAATATTACGTTTTTCTCTGGATATAGCTACCTGTATATCCTAGACCCTAGAATCGTATTTACTTGATACGAGATGTCGTAATCCCACTGCATGACGTATCAACTATTTAAAAAACCTTAAAAAATGTATCAAAATGAAAATACTCATATTTCCCATTATTAACTGATATTTTAGGGAAACACTTATATAAAAAAGCAAAATAAATATCACACCATTATGTGTTTGCAAATATTTGTATTACTGTTGCCATCTGCCACGTTATTGCATTACTTCTACGTCCTCTTAAGCGATAATAAACCTTCCTACGATAGATGCCACTATTTCGCGGTAAATACAATCTCAATTTTTTATAGCTTTATTTTATTGCGTTATTTCTTCGACATTTATTGTTTTTTTAATTCAGGTATAATTGTTTTAACCTTCTATCACAAGTATGTTTCCATTTCCATCGAACAAACAGCTATTAAACGTAAAGATTTGCAGGGACATTTAATTCTTAAAGAGTTACTGCGCGTAATCCCCCCGCAAAAAAATTATTGATCCGATTCCACTGGATTATCTCGCGTCAAACCGATTCAAAATGCCCAGGGAGAATTTAGAGGAGGAAGGATTAGAGAAGAATCCCAATTTAGAACTGGCACAATTGAAGTATCTCCTCACAGTTCCCGAACACCACAATGATGAGGAAATTATCGCGAAAATCATGGAAGCCGTTAAAAGAGATGGTAAGATATTTTTAATGTATCTGCATATATAATTAATACCTTTCTATATGGTCAAGACATGGCACCCTGGTATGATTTGCTCTGTGAAGATTTGGAATGGGAGAAGGACGAAGTGCTGTACAAACAGATGAAAGTCAAAAATGATAAAACAATCGAAGAACTGGATGCCGTCATAGAAGATGCTGAGAAGAATTTGGGCGAAATGGAGGTACGAGACGCTTATTTGAAGAAAGCAGAGTATTACAGCCGTATTGGTGACAAGAGGAACTCGTTGAGCTTGTTTCGTCGTACTTATGAGAAGACAGTGTCATTAGGACACCGATTGGATATTGTCTTTCACAATATTAGGATTGGTTTATTCTTCATGGACCACCAAGTTATAAATACTAGCATTGAGAAGGCTAAGAGGTTGTTTTTTAATTATATTTTAAGTTAGTATGTAAGGAGAGCCATTTTTTGGTGCAATTTTTATTTTGCTATTTAAAAAATTAAGATATTTAGCGCGGGTACCAGAACGTACGAAATAATATTCTTTACGCCCTCAATTTAGAAGAGGAAAGATTTTTTTATTGTTGCAAGGCAAGTTACAGCAGTTTTGTAGTTGAGAAAGCGTGATATTTTTTTAAATACTTTTTACTATACTGTCCACATTAAATACAAAAAAAATCTTTTTTCTTCATATCCTGAACTGAATTCGCGAGGAAGAAAAAGGAATGACTTCCTTTTTCCGTATATATTTTCAGAACCGTTCTAGATATTTAATTTTTTTTTCTATTTGAACCTATATGTGTGTATATTTTATGGTGGTTTGTTGATTTACATGTAATTTGAATTGTTATGACATTTATGTAATGATAAAATATCCAGCCTTTGTATAAATGATGCATTTGCAGTTTAATTGAAGAGGGTGGCGATTGGGATAGACGCAACAGATTAAAAGTCTATCAAGGAGTGTATTCTATTGCCGTAAGAGACTTCAAGACGGCTTGCGGTCTTTTCTTAGACACTGTGAGCACTTTCACATCATACGAACTTATGGATTACATTACGTTCGTTAAGTATACTGTTTATATCTCCGCTATAGCATTACCTCGGAACCAACTGAGGGACAAAGTATGATTTCCTTTCTTCCCGGTTGTTCCAAGGTAATGAAAGAGATATTGCAGATAATTAAAGGCTCGGAGATCCTAGAGGTCTTGCATTCTAGTCAGGATGTGAAGAGTTACATATTTTCCCTTTACAATTGCCATTATTCCGATTTCTTCGTC
Source organism: Protaetia brevitarsis (assembly GCA_004143645.1). Classification (NCBI taxonomy): domain Eukaryota; kingdom Metazoa; phylum Arthropoda; class Insecta; order Coleoptera; family Scarabaeidae; genus Protaetia; species Protaetia brevitarsis. The sequence goes on from RXPK01001839.1 coordinate 17,530, forward strand.
AATTTGGGTAAAATTAGTTTATTTCTTTATGAATAAATTTTTTTCAGCGATAAATTTTTATAGCGAACGTTGAGGAAGCCATGCGTAAGGATTATTTATTCCATCCTCACTACCGTTACTACGTTAGAGAAATGAAAATTTTGGCTTATTCGCAATTGTTGGAATCGTATCGTTCTCTAACTTTAACGTATATGTCTGAGCAGTTCGGGGTTACCGTTGATTACATTGATGAGTATATTTTATTCCCAAATTCATTGACACGTCAAGTTGATTATTTTGTTTTTTTTTATTTTCAGCGAACTTTCGAGGTTTATAGCCAGCGGTCGATTGCATTGTCAAATTGACCGTGTTGGCGGTGTGGTGGAAACTAACAGGCCAGACAATAAAAACGCGCAATTCCAAGCCGTTCTCAAACAGGGAGATCTCCTTTTGAATAGGGTCCAGAAACTCTCCCGCGTGATAAACATTTGAAAGTTCAAAAGGCTTAAAATGGAAACCCTCTTCGCCCTGCATTCCTTTTCGCATGAACTGCTATTGTTACAGTATTATTTGAAATATGTATGCCACCTGGATAAAAATATATTCTTTATACATTACCAAGTTTACTGACGAAACAAATATATGAATGTAATGCTTAAGAACAACCTGTTCGAATTTAGTGATTATATGATGTGATTAAATATTTATTTATTTTTGTTTCTAAGCGGGTCTCTCTTTATAATCTCTGATAAATGGTATTCTACAATTATACATTTTTCATCATTCTAAATGTAATTGAGTAAGTAAATAAAACAACCAAAATATACTTGTGTACCAGTTTATTACTCCGGAGTGCCTCTACATTACTACAAATACATTTTTCTTTCATTATTTTCCATAGATTTTCAACAGATATTTTAAAACAAGACAGTTACATAATAATAACACAAGAATTCGCTAAAATTTAATAAATTAAATTTGATACATAAATAATATAATAGAATTGCACATAATTTACATTTTACTTACACATAATAGGTATATATATATATAAATAATAAAGAAGGGTATTTAGGAGAACGTACAACAAAAATAATTTTAAAATATCTGTCGAGGGTCGATTCTTACCAAAGGCGTCACAGAAACAGATTAGGTAAATATTTGAATGTGTGTTCGTTTTCTTAAATAAACAATTCGGTACTAGAAACATTTGAAAACTTGACGACATTAAAATTTATTTCGTTTTATTTGTACCGGGGATGTCCATATTTTTGTAAGGTACTGTCTGAAAAGCATTTTACAAAAATTTAGAAAATCCCAGTATGTGTATATACATTGATTAATAGCGTTTTTGACTTAATGCACTTCTATGCACTGACTGCATCTTATGCTATCTTATTTTAATACGTACTATTAATAAAGGAGATAGATACATTCCACGCGTAAAATGCAATAAATCGAAAACGCTGAAGATTCGATAATCGAAATAAACAGGGTTTTACACATATTCTACAATGCGTGAAAGGACATACTTGTTCCGATTGAGGCAACATAAAACACAAAAAAAAAACAAAACATTAAAGAGAAGCATTCTAACAATGGAAAACTACAAGGGTTTTGTTTGTCAAAACCCAGATTCTGGAATTACTGGCATTATTACTACGGCTATGTGGTAAGAATTTTCAATTAGGACAAGGACACTAACAGGGTGTGGAATATAAAAAAATATAGGGGTTGTATCGGGTTTATTTGGAATTTCACATTAATATAATATAAATGGCAAGATTGTTATTAAATATCTTTAAGTACATTTATATCAGTTTACATAATTAATATTATTATTTAATACTGTAAAACAAACACATTGTTCACGATGAATCATGATGAATGGTTCTTATATGAAATTGCAGTGGTATTACTGAGGGATGTACTTTAAATCTTTTTGCTATTTTGGCCCCGATCTTAAATAGTAATTTAATGGCATTTCCTCGTGAATTGACCAGATTTGTAACAGTTTTCACTTATGTAGTAACACGAATATTCTTACGAATGTAATGCGGTATAAAAATGAGAACTTTTGACTGTTTGGATATTGGTTTCGGAGATGATAAAAATGAGAAATGGAACGTTGATTAACTACGGCATAATATATTCTTGCTCTTGTAATAGTTAATTGGTAAAACAAGATCTCTTATTCCATAGTTAATTGATGACTTTTTTTTTCTAAATGTAAAACAGAAATTACTTAGATGTTTATTCCTTCATCAAAATAAAGAATTCGTTTAATGTTAAAGAGAACATTACAAGTTACAAAACAGATAAACTTTTTGGGAATAAACACCAGAGCGACTTCGTTTTATCTACGTTTTATTAACATGTATGTATACAAATCGTAGTCGATGAATTGATTTGTTTTATTCTCCTAAGATACATTAAAACATTAAAAAAGAGTTACATTTGCCACATTGAACATGAACCATTTTTTTTTCAAATATATACATCGGACATATATATATGTATATTATATCAATTACATTTATAATATGCGTTTAATATATATTTATCAAGCACATATAAACATCTATTTTGTATCTTCATCATTATTTCTTATTTTTCTTTTTAATCATTAAAGACACACACATTTATTTAAGTTTAAATTTCATTTAGATTCTTTTCTATTTGCTAAGCAAAAGTGATTTTTTTCCCAATTATTTTTAGCAATTTAAACATCGAAATGTGTTGCTAGAAATAATTGTGTAAAAACCTAGATTTTGCCTTCAGTATTTCCTTGTTCAATTCATAGACTAGGATTGTTTTTTTATTAGTTTTTTTTTCACTTATCGAACATTTTAGTTGCAGTAAAATATGGTTTACTTGTTTACTCGTTTTTCATTACTGTTAATATAATCATTAATTACTATAATAATTATTAGAAGAAGTAGACTATGAAGCGTTTCATACTTTTTTCTTTAGGTATCACCTTGTATATAATTTATACACACGTAATAATTATATTTATATTTTACAATAGTAAATCGTCTTTACGTTTATCGTTTTTAAACTAAAAAAATGAAAGTCTTTTTCGTCTGTATTAATATCACACTCTAGCTTTTCGTTTCCTCCCATTTTCCGTAACTCAAAAGATTTGTAGCACTTTTTCACTATGTTGCGTATAATAGTAGGTATTAGGATTATTTACAAATTCTTAAACATAGGTAAAAATGGTTCTCACATGCCACACATACATATAGAGTTACACATATGTGTACTAATTAATTATTTAGCTCTCCCTTCTTTTGAAGTTCTTTAGTGACTATCGTCATTTCATTCTTTTTAAATTATATGTTTTCTCAGTCGTACCCACGCACACGAGCAGAATCTTTTGAAATAATTTACAGTATTTTACAAATATGTATCAGTACTCTCGACCATCGTTTGTCGAGGGGTTTCCCTTGTCTTTCTTCACCGCCATCGTATGACTGCTATGCATGCGACCAAGACAATGAAGCTAGGAGGTCCGGTAGATAACCAAACGCCACTGGAGTAAGTCAGTTCCTCGTTTTTAACGACCTCATTGGGATGCTTATCATATTCGGCTAGAAGGAAACCAGTAAATACAATCGTTCCCATAAAAGATATACAGGTAAACTTACAGATTTTCTTCGTGGGCTTTCTCGTGGATGTTATCTCGGTCCTCGGTATAAATTGAGTCGTGGCTTGTGTAGTTGTCGGGCCAGGAGTTGGACGATATGGTCCGCTCATCGTTGTCATAGTGGTGGTTGAAGATTTGGTTGTCGCGTTATTTTGGCCATCGTTCGGGGCGCAGCAGACTTTGAAGACTATTTTCATATTATCGTTGAGCACCTACCGCCTATACGCCTATGTAAATCGTCTTTGGATGAAGTTGCTAAAAGGAAAACAAGTTTCATTCATTTTAGGATTTTGAATTTGAATTTCTACTGATTCTAGCTTGTCACTTTGCCTGCAGTGCCGGCAACCCAAATAAGAAATCATTCAGAGGCATATTAGTATCGTTCAAATTAGATTTAAATTATAATTTTAAACAACTCATATTTAAATTGAGTTTCTACAAAACACTAATAAAATGTATGATATAAATCGGTTTTAAACTATATGGCAGGGATTTAAAAGTTTAGAAACTGGAACTACTACGTCATCCCAGCGCCATTTTACCGCGCGAACATGAGTGATCCAAATTACTGTGGTGGAGATATCTGCAATTTTAATATGTACGTATGTTATTCCTATTTGTATTAGTTCTACGCTAGTTATGCTTGAAAGTAATTCACGTTATTAATTGTATTAATTCTTGAGGGCGTTCAACGCCCGAAAACTAACAACTTCAGCGGTGTATGAGTTTGAGTTGAGTTTGAGAGCGCAATTTTAAAATCTTAATTTATACTAGTTCATATTAGCTACGGTTGAGTTTTATTAGGCTTCAAAAGCAATTGATAGTAAGATTTTAATTAGTTTTAAATCATATCGTAGAGATTCAATAGTTTAAACGTTGGTAGTGCGCCATATTAGAGAATTATTTTCGACGATAAAGAAGAAGAAGCGCGTTACGTCATCGGGTCCGCCATCTTAGAGACGCGCGCGATAAAGTTGCGAGTAGGGGTGCGTTAACATTAACGCTATTAAAATTAGTGGCCGGAAGGATTTTGCAGTCCCCATGGTATGCTATTTTTTTCTAATTTATGTTAACTTCGTCTGAGTTTTGTTCGGCAATAACTTTAACGGGGAATACGGTGTGATTTTTATAGTTCAAAACTGCGTGCGCTACAATTCAAACTCATACTCTGCCGTTTGGTGCGCGGGTAATGCAGGCAGCTATAATGCTATTGAAATGGATACGCGAGATGTTTTGCGCTAGGTTAATCAAATAATAATATTGTTATTGGAAAACGGTTCTTTTATGATATAGCTATATAACTTAGTTTGAGCGTAGACGAGCGCGCATTCAGAAGTATTTGTGCTTATTGCTAGTCGCCATTTTGATATTTTTGTTGAGTTCCAACCAAAGGCGTCTTTGATACGGTGGCGTGGTATTTCTTGATCTTCTGATTGATTCTTAAAATCTTGATTTATACTAGTTCATATTAGCTACGGTTGAGTTTTATCAGGCTTCAAAAGCAATTGATAGTAAGATTTTAATCAGTTTTAAATCATATCGTAGAGATTCAATAGTTTTAACGTTGGTAGTGCGTTATATTAGAGAATTCTTTTCGACGATAAAGAAGAAGAAGCGCGTTACGTCATCGGGTCCGCCATCTTAGAGACGCGCGGATAAAGTAGCGAGTAGGGGTGCGTTAACATTAACGCTGTTAAAATTAGTGCCCGGAAGGATTTTGCAGTCCCCATGGTATGCTATTTTTTTCTAATTTATGTTAACTTCGTCTGAGTTTTGTGCGGCAATAACTTTAACGGGGAATACGGTGTGATTTTTATAGTTGAAAACTGCGTGCGCTACAATTCAAACTCATACTCTGTCGTTTGGTGCGCGGGTAATGCAGGCAGCGGTAATGTTATTGAAATGGATACGCGAGATGTTTTGCGCTAGGTTAATCAAATAATAATATTGTTATTGGAAAACGGTTCTTTTATGATATAGCTATATAACTTAGTTTGAGCGTAGCGAGCGCGCATTCAGAAGTATTTGTGCTTATTGCTAGTCGCCATTTTGATATTTTTGTTGAGTTCCAACCAAAGGCGTCTTTGATACGGTGGCGTGGTATTTCTACCGCGCGTTTTAAATGTAATAGCTTATTTGTATGTATGTTCCGTAGTTTCGTAGCTAAAGTTTTGAGATATTTTAGATTTTTTTTTGCGTACAATTAGAAAAGAAGTAAATAACATTGATTATTATTATTATTAATTATAATTAAAATTTTGAGAAAGGAATAAAAATGATTTCGAACTGTTTTTCAGCGCTGCTCAAGATAAATAAATTAGGGAGGGATTTTTTTTGTTTTTTATCAATATAACTTACGGTGGACTATACTGATATAAAGAAATGCATAGTGATTCAGATTATTATACCGGAAATATAAGATGATTTATGATAAAAGCGCTTCAATTTTTTTTTTTTCAAAACCCTCATGTGCTGCAGAAACCACTTAAAACTGCGAATAAGTAATACGTTATTTAGAAAGTATAATAAAATGAATTGTTTGCGTGTACTTAATTTATATTTATTTGTTTGAAAACATATAAAAATGCATTTAACCCAACGTTCTGTTTCAAAACTGAGAGTCAGCAGTGCATTTTACTAATTATGATAGCCTTTTTGATTGGTATTTTCAATTAAAAGCCGAGATCACCTAGCTACTCATAGTTGACTTGGTGCAATATAAAAGATTTTTTCACGGCGCAGATTTTAAGGCTACCTCTTCTTATTCGTGAAGTTTGTTAGGTATTAAAAGCAGTCGACAGCTTTAATTATTTTAATTCCTGGAGGGTATAAACTAAAAACTTTAAAGATAAATTGTACCTATATAAAATCTGCGTTAAATTAAGATTAAAGATAAAACGTTTTTTTTTTTCTCTCTGCCCGCGTTGAATGACGTAGATAATAAATTCTTTCTGTTGTTTGGGCGATGTTCAACTTCCCTGCTCTCTTTCGGGTTTGAAGTGGGTAAAAAAATCGCTACAGCTTGTAAGCAGATATACATACAAAGACTGTATCGCCTCCCTCCTTTGGGTAGATTAACATCAACATAGTATAATTAAATAAAAGTTCCCCAGTTTTATACCTTTCTACAAATTATAAACGGCACATGTGGGCTTATAGATTTACTTTCTGCCCTCACGTTAAGGGGCAGTTAAAACGCTAAACAGGGCGATTAAAGTGACTACATTCGATTAGGATCAACCATTTGTTAATGCGCTCCTTTCACACAATGTTTTAAGTCTCACTAAGGTTTATCGTTCGGCCCCGAAAATGCAAAGTAAATAACATTTAACCAACGGTGACTGAATTTAGGTCGTCCCACTGCACGTTATATACAGTGCGATTTATGTATTGTTACGTCAACGCTGAAAATCACTTACATATGAAATAATAATCCTTCCCCGGGAGGAATTCCAATCCACCAGGTTGGGGTGTAAACGGCCTAAAGGTTATTGTGAAATACATAAGCTTGTAGGGTTTATCGCATATCGCTATAATCCTAGGGTTTGGATTTGTTATTCTACAAGTTTCGTACTCTTCTTTGGACACGTTGTAGATGATGTATTTTTCTGCGTCCTCGTCGTAAGTTCCAGGCATGTAGACTGGACAGATTATGTTGACTTGATCATATTCGAATTGGACGTTCCCTTTATTTACATCTATTATATGATCTGTGTTGTCGATTCTAAATCTGAAATCGAAAAGAGAAACGTATAATTAGTCACGTTTTATAATTCTCATGAGAAGAATTCGGTTCATAAAGTTTTGGTGATGTAATTTTTAGGTTATGAATGGAAGAAATGATTATTCTAACGATAGAAACTTTCCATTTTGTACAATCTGTGGATTGGTTCGATTTTTTGACGTTTATCTTTTTTGAAGCTAGGTAAAAAAAATTCTTTTTGCTTAAACCACATGTAAAGCGTGTTAAGCGGTTTCATTTGAGTCCTTCTTTTACATATGGCCATAAGTTAATTATTTTAATTCAATAATTATTACTTATCACTTCTATACTCTAAAATATTTATAATTGCCTGCACCCCAAATTGAACAAACGGTTTTTAAGGAACTATTTGAGAAACATTACATTAGTCATTTTCGGTGAAACTTATCAACAAATATAAATCTATTGGTCATTAATCGTTTCGAAAACAAAACTTTCTTTTTTAAAACTTTGTGTACTTTTGTGAGTTAACTCCGTAGTAGTTTGGTAGATTCCATCGTTAAATAAAGACATACTGATTTTTTAGATATTTTAATGCACGTAATTATATTTTGCTTTGCTTGGAACTGAAATAAAACTGAGCTTCCACGAAAGATCGTAACATAAATCTGTGTATATAGTAATTAATAACGGTAAATAGGCTATTAAAACGTGCATGTTATATAATTAGAAATACTACTCCCTCCTGAATTGACACGTGCAATATAATCTGTTATTATGTTGCTGTTTGTTGGTTGAAACAGATATTCCCAATCCGAAACTAAATAATACACATAAGAGTTTGTGTATATATGAATAAATTATCGTGATAATTTGCTTGGGAACGACTCTTACACTACTCTTAACTATTGAGTTGTTAAAAATAAGCTGATTAACTGTGTATTATATGTAAATTCGCTTTAGATTCGTTTTGTACAACAAGGCGAGTTGTGTGTGCAAGTTAAATAGTATACTTACTTATACACGGATATTTAACCTGTTTAGAAGTGTAAGAAACAGAAAACAATGATATACATATAAAGGAAGTTAAGTCTTAGAGGGTTTCTAGATGGGGGAAGACGAGGCACACGATATACCGTTATTGTTTTGTAATATCGCAAGAAATAACAATATTACAACCCTGCGTTGGTAGTTATATTACAAATTACGGAATAAGTATTCATGGCCATAGTTTGGGGATGGGCGAAATCCACATATGCTGCCATATAAAATAGTTCGAGAGCTAATATATGATAAAGATCAGTATAACAGTAACAGAACGGAATATCACAAATACGTTCTAGTGATTAACGGCTACGACTATCCCGATGTTACAATCTCTTCTTGTACTTCTATCTCGCTTTAGAACGGAGCGGAATTTCTTGAAAATTAATTACACCCAGCGCCATCCAATCACAATTAAATTTCATAGATGTATTTTAGTTATTATCGCATAAGTAACCAACCACAAAATCGGAATCGTATTTGCTATAGGGCACTGCAATCACGTGATCTAATAACATCGCTTCTCTTGTTTCTAGTGTTTCTAGGCTCTCAATCCCTTGTCTTTATACGTTTAATTTCTTTATGTCTTTTTTTTTTAACCAAACAAGCAGTGCAATCAACATCAGAGCTTGACACGTCGCATTGCTACTGGATATTCTATACTCTACACCTTCAGATCCATTGTTATATTTCCAATTATAAATAATAATTATGAATTAATTAAACCACGAAGATGACGCGTCAATCTAAGTAGTTCGATCTTCTTTCACCATCTTGTTTGTTTTTCGTCTTCCAATTTTTTTTCCATCTTCATCATTCTCGTTTTAACATGTGTGTGTGTGTGTGTGTTTTTTTTTGTTTCTCCCTCTAATCTTTAATATCACGTAAATAGGCGATGGGACGGGTACGATAATTAAAAAGTACAAAACAACTAATTCCCCACGATTTAACCCACTCTTCTATCAATCTAACTAGTGGTAATACAGCTCTTGCCGGTGGCTCTTTCGTTTCGGGGGCCTTGATTACTCTAAGGAGGTTTGAACTGAACTAAGTTGAGAAAACAGTTCAGCATGCACGTATTCGTACGGAATTAATGACCTCATTAGGTGTTTGAAACGCAACTAAGGCTTATTGTACAAAGATGCCCAGTTTATAGCTTTAAACTTCAATATACATAAGTTTACCTCTGTCTTTTTCCCACTACGGTTTTAAAATGTAATAATAATCGTAATCATGCCGAGAGGGATATTTTAAACAAATCTACAAAAATTTTTCAACGGTGACAAGCCGGTGTATAAAATTCCTTTTGACATTTACATAATGTTGCTTGTTTTATCTTAAGAATATATCTGATGTTGTGATGTTCGAATGAGGAGGCATCTCCCATTCCGTCTCCGTTCGTGGTTTATGCTATAAATATAAACCTAAGCGTGTTCTTTTCGGGTAGCTCCACTCAATTATTTTCGAAATATTTACTATCTAATCTAATACGGTGGTCCCTTGTGCGTATGGGATTGTTTGATTTTATCAACGCCTATATACTAAAAACCTGCATCAAACAACTGCGTCATTTTTCTACATTACACATTATCGTAATTGTAGTACAAGTATATGACTATAGTGTCTTTTTATATTATTTGTATCGTTAACCATATTAATTTCTATATATGTTAGAGATAAAGGAACTTTTCAAATATTTTTTAATCAAGTTTGAGGAAAAAAGTACGGGTTATATAAACTAATAAATTCTCTATTTTTCTACAATTACGGCGTTTGTCTTTTTCTCTTCTAATAGTTTAAGTTGATCAAACAGTTTACTGGTGTAAAATGCATTTGATTATAAGTAATGCAACATTAACTGAAAAGATTCCAATCTCTTTTCTCAGTGTATAATTTTACAACTATAACAGTCAACAAGACAGCTCTCTCAGTGTACGGTTAATTTATAACCAATTTATAAATGGGTTTAAACGTTTCAATTCAATTCCTCTGCCTTCTATTTTTGTATAAATATGGTCCAAATAAATCCGCATTTTATTAGTTTTAAAATCTAACGCTCGTAAACTATGCTGAAAAGACTTTAAATCTGCTGCCAATGTATACAAATAGAAGCACTTTGTCTCTCGTGCGCAGTCAGTCCCAGTTTTACACATTCCCTGGAGTTTTATCTAAAACAGTTGATTCCGTTCTGTCCCTTGTTTATTGTTGTTTTACGATTTCATCCTACATATTCTAACGCACTAGATATATTCGAACGGCAATAATGGAGAGGTATTTAAAATCTTTACCGCAAAACGCATTAGGGCATCCCCGTATATAGCGACTCACATGCATAATATTAAAGTTGTAATGGTGACGTAACCGATCTGAAAGGAAGAACCGAATAAAGAAAGCGAGAAACGCAAAGTCCCCTCATGTACACGAGCTTCTATACTAAATGCACATTTTGTTGGAATGCTGTAACGCTTATATAGCAAGTTAATAATATGCGCAAATACGGTGCAACAGCTTTAGCTGTGAGAACGAGGTGTTACATTACGTAGAGATTCAAATCCTTGACCTTCCACGGCACTGAGGAGGTACTAAAAACACCCCCGTTGCCTCTCGCGTACCGCCAACCTGGCGTATATAAAAATACAATAACGTATGTTACCTTGTATATGTGATATTGTATAATTATGTGGTATAAATTATATTATATCTTGCACTCTGTCGCGGGAGTACCAATATGATTCTTTAGTAAACGATAATAACAATGAAATGAATAAATTCTCTATGTTAAATATTTTTTTTAATTAAATTTATAATACCCTAATGGGTTAATGCTTCTACGTTCGATAATAAATTTGCTGCGACATCGTTTCAAGTTAATACGAGACAAGGAGCCTCCTATGGCGTGCAAATATGATTAATTATTGTTGTAATGTTGTCAACCGGCTATAATGACTAGTAGTACCGTGTTTGTAACGCAATAAAAGCATCTCGTAGCGACTATCACTTTCATTGTGGGGGTTTCGGGATGTCTCGCACCTTTGGTGTGACGTTAGGCGCGTCATACGTTTGATTCTACCCTTTCCTGTGAAACTACAGACAAAAGCATACAACATCATCAGGGGATATCCAGTTACAATGGTATCGCAAGCGAGAGAGAGCGGGCACAATTCAATGTGCCATGCACGCCACTGTCTGGGAGTATATCTGGACTGAATTTAACTGACATATGAATGCCAGGAAAGGTATACGCTGCTCCTTGCTCGGGCTTATTGCTTAGGCACTGCCGATGAGTGTGTGTGTGTGTCGTACGCACCTATTTTTCGCGTTTCTTCTTTTTTTTGTGTTTTTCCTTCCCCATTTGTTTTTACCACCGGCACTCGATTGTTAAACAACGCAAAGTACATTATAACGATCATAAAACATAAAATAGCATTTCTGAGAAGAGCCAGCGCACAAACGCAATAATACTTCAATATATATTTTTTTTATATACAAGAAACGAAAATGGAAGTGATAAAATTTTATTGCTCCTTTAAGTGTGGTACACATTCGAATTAGTTGACAGTTATTGAATGCGTCATTATCGGGAGATATTAAAAGAATGATAAACTTTCAATAATAACACACTTTATAATGGAAGCATATCGAGGAAATTGAATTATCTACTTGCATTTTATTGACGCGTATCTGTTTTTGGGGAATTTTAAATAAATAAAGGCCTTCCCAGTCTAAATTTAGAACCCTCAGATCACGATTAATAATTTTTACTTTATGTTATATTAAAACTTTACTCTTGTATACGTACACTTCTCACAGGAAAAATCGGGACACCAGCAATCGTAAATTTTAAAATTTCTTGGATGTAAATGCAGCTTTCAGAGGATATATGCACTTATCAAAGCCATAAATAACTTTTCTGTGTGTATTATTGCGATCAAAGGTAAAGACTAAAAATTTAAACAGAAATATAAATGTATATAGAGAAAAAGGTTTATACATTGGAATTTCGGTGGCGGTGTTTTCTTAGAAATACGGAATACGGAAATATTAATGCAAAAAAAAATACATAACAAGTAAAAGGCCTCTTGAGTAGACGGCACCATTTAGAAATACACATGTATGTAATTTAACTTGTTTGATGTTATGTAGAGATAATTCTTTTTTTTAAGAAAACATATGGCCATGGGATTTTAAAATTATATAATTATATGCTTAGTTTGATTTATGCCCGCAAGTAATACTTTAGCAATAGACAATATGTCAATCAGCCTCCTGAGTTTTTGAACAATGTGATTTTCATATTGATTAATTACACTATTATTGATGTATTCATTATTGTTGTTTAGTATTCTTAAATATTGTATTACTACAAAATATTTTTCTATGTATTAAAAAGTTACCAAAAACAGTTTAAGATTATTTACAACATTTTTAAAGCAATTAATTTCACAAAGAAATTATTTATTTTATTAACCCTCCGTTTATTGTATTTTCAAGAAATATATCTTAATATATTCTATATTCTATTTTATTATTCTATTTATTATCTATATCTATATTCTATTTTATTGAAATATAGCTAACACTTTTGATGTGTAACACAGGTTCAGGCAATAGCAACGAAAAAGTATTAAATGTATCAAATTCAACAATAAATATTTTAGCACTAACTGAGATTGACGAACAATATGCTTTCTTACAATGTTTGTTATGTATTATAAATCCAATAATATTTAAATAATTGTTAATAAACTTCTGCTACATAAAGACAGTTTGTAAAGAGACCCAGTGTTGGCCATATTTCAAGAAAATAGATCAACGACGTCAGATTACACAGGCGATAGCTAAGATATATTTCCTGAAAATACAATAAACGGAGGGTTCATAAAATAAATAATTTCTTTTGCGATCTTAATTGCTTTATTTAAGAATTTTATAAATAATCTTAAACCTGGTTTTGGTAATTTTTTATAGATAGAAGAAAACTTTATAGTAATACAATATTTAAGAAAATTAAACAACAATAGTAATTAATACATCAGTAATAGTGTCAATGGTAGTCAACAAATATGTGAAAATCACATTATCCCAAAACTGAGGAGGCTGACTGACATATATCTATTGCTAAACTAATACCCGCGAGCATAAATCCAAGTAAGTAACTAATATCAAAGCAGCACTAACCAGTAACATAATTTTAAATAAAAAAATCCCATCACCACATGTTTTCTTAAAAAAGAATTATTTCTACATAACATCAAACAAGTTAAATACATATATATATATATATATTCTAAATGAAGCCGTCTATTCAAGAGTTCTTTTTGTTGTTATGTATTTTTTTTTCATTGGTATTTTTAAAGGAAACGCCGCCACCGAAACTCCGATTTGTTATTCTATACATAAACCTTTTTCTCTCTATATATTTATTTTTCTCTTTAAATTTCTAGTCGTTACCTTTGATCGCAGTAATATATATAATTAAGTGATTTATGGCTAAGATAAGTGAATACGTCCTCCGAAAGTTGCATTTACAATCAAGAAATTTTAAAATTCTGAATTGCTGGTGTCCCGATTTTTTCTGTGAGAAGTGTACACGTGTCCCGTATCGTTTTATTCAAATTTTGGGAGGGTAAAATATACTAAATGCAATGACTAAAAATAACAGAACTGATCGGTAATTTGTTTCGTGACGATCAATTTATGTATATAATTGCTGTTTGGACAGAATTTTCTTCGTTCCGCCCATAGCAAAATCACATTATGTCTGATGGCCTGCAAAATACGGATAATTCTCAAACGATATAGAAATGAAATGACATATTTCAAAAACCGTGGAATTTAGAAATAGAGAACAGAATCCCTTACAGTCAGAAAAACAACACAATTCCATTTAATGTGTTGAAAATATTGTTAAAAAATTCTCCAGATGCGGCTTTTGTTGTCAAAATTTTTGTCGCATTAATCCACCTACAAGAAATCCCGGGGAGAATGATAATGAATGTAACGAAAACTACCACTTTTGTTATTTTTAGTCATTAAATTTAGCCTATTTATAAAACGATATACGGGACTCGTTGTATACGTACCAAATTTCCACCAGGTGTCTCCGGTCGTCAATTTTAACAATCCCATTTCCAAAAAGCCCCAAAATCGCGTTCGCAGGTGTTAAATTACTCTCCGCAACTTGTCATACTTGCAGATTTTCATGTTTTTAACTGGAAAGTCAGCTGTTCGCGCGCGTTCCTTTCGATATACCGTTGCTAGGCAACCCCCCTGATGGAGGTTATAAGAGGCCTCTTAATACATAACGGATTCCTCAAGATTTGTAATTCAAAAACTAGCAGAGCGATCTAGTTCTTGCCTACATATGACGCGGTCTATTAAATATGTCGGATCGCACGGGCGTCGTCGTATTTCCGGGAGGATACGCACCCTTATACTTGTGTCGATGTGTACGTAGCAATTAACCGATACGTTTGGAGAAAAAATAAGGTAGAAGTGGGTAGGAAGAGAGTGACAGTCCGGTTAATGCGTTTGTCTAATTTAGATCTGTTTGGGAAAATAGACATGTGTTAACTGGACCAAAAACCTTTCTGCACTCCACCCATGTGTAAACAGTTGTGGTGTAAATGGAATTGCCATTTAATTTTGCGTTTTGAAAGTAATGAAGCCGCTACAGTTATGGGCAAAGTTAAGGATACATGCGCAGATATATAAAAATCAATCCACATTATTTTTGTAATTACCATGTGGGTGGTGTCCAAACAGCTAATTCTACATGTAATG
The DNA here is from genome assembly GCA_004143645.1 of Protaetia brevitarsis. Classification (NCBI taxonomy): domain Eukaryota; kingdom Metazoa; phylum Arthropoda; class Insecta; order Coleoptera; family Scarabaeidae; genus Protaetia; species Protaetia brevitarsis. The sequence goes on from RXPK01001839.1 coordinate 32,691, forward strand.
CATTTCATATTATCAAACCAATGCCATGCCATAGAGGAGGAGCTGTTTCTAGGGACAAGTTAATATCTAAGGATCAGTTTGACCATAATTATCTTTATAATCCTAAAGTAACTGTATTTATTATTTTGTCCATAACTATATCTATCTACATATGGAAATAAAATACATTATAATCTTTTTTTGGGAGTAGAATCATCGGGCCATATCTCATACTAAACCGAATTCAAACCGAACCGAATTGCAAATAGAGAATAGGGCAAATAAACAATAACATATCTAGTACTCAGTACTATTATGGGAACTTTATTAAAACGCCTACTATGTTAGAAACAATAAACATTCTCAATACAATTTCCATTAATTGAAACAATTTTCATACATTGCCCCGAAGCATATATCTAATTTATTTCCCACCCCGCCCGAGACATCTCAAATCCCCTATCTCCAGGATACAGCCTCCTGTTTACCACGTAACGTTCGAGTAATTCTACCTAGTTCCCTTCATTTGACGCCATAATAAAAATAGACTTATTAAGGGAAAAAGGAGAATGTAAGTATAGGGGACAAATTGAGACAAACAACTTTATTATATAATGTTCAATTCTCGTCTCTGATATCACTTTATCTCGACTAAGGTTCTTATATCCTCTTAATGCTGAATTTCTATCCTCCTTCTTCTTTTCCTTGTGCTCTTGGATATCGCCTAACTTAATTAGGTTTATTTTACTTCGGTGTATTTGGTGAGTATCTTCGCTGATAAAAATTGTATACATTTTTGGTTTGTGTGTGAATGTGGAATAATAAAGATGAAAATATTATTTACTAACATTTATCTGTTAATAAATAGTATATTACGTCGTAAAGTCTCTGTTATTTATTGCGTTAAGTCGCTGAAAGGCTTTCTAAATGTTTATCCTAATCCAATTTGCCACGTTTTACTAACATTATTAAAGTTACACTTTGAAAAGTAAAAAAGAAGAGCGTCTCAATTACCAGGCTTCATATTTTTGTACGTTGTATATGTACTATAAATAATGTTACGATGGATCGAATATCAAAAGGACCTTGATCCTTTTTCTCCACCTACCGCGAGCTTCATTTGTTATTCCCAGATGATTATATTAACTAGATTCTATTTTCGGAAAGGTGGCAAAAACACATTTGGCGTGGAAAAGATAAAACATGACATATTTTCAATGGGGGACGGACGCTCAGCTCCCCCCCTGCCCCGCCTTTCGAGGTGTCTTGCAGTAAGTAGTCAATTGAAATTTTAAATCGTAGATTCCTCACCTCGAGATTTTCGGGTACATTTCGCATGTGGATACGTAATTCACTTCGGTATGTCATAAATGGTAAAGCGGATTAAAACTGCATTATATTCTTACGCGAAAAGATAATAATAAAAGTAATCTGAAAAACGCGATCGTAAAAAAGTGTATTATACATTACGAACGGTCGAGTACCGAAATAAATAAGCAGATTGCACATTTTTATGCACAAAACCGCACGGTGGCTCGTAAAAATAAAGATGTCGAACAGATTTAATCTCTTGGCGCGGTTAAAAAGTAATAATATTTTAGTTAATATTCAACCGGAGCGCTGGCAAGTTAAAGAGTTTCCCCCCTGCGTAAAACGATTGTACTGGTTTATCTTTCTTATTTTTTTTAAGTGACAAGAGCAATGTTAACGTCGTGAGCTTTGAAAATTGTCAATGCCTTAGTGATAGGGCAACCAGTTATTATTTCATTATAAAGATTAATTTGGCGTTTGACATATTCCGACATTTAATTATTTCAGATTCATTAATTTCATTAAGTTTAATTTTATTGAGGCATACAAAACTACAAAAACAGGAGCATTTTATTTCACGGTTCACGGCAAGCATTAGATTATGCCTAATAAATTGTAGCATTATTCAAGTTATGTATTTGCACGTTATTGTAAGCTTTGGTTTTTAAATGACCCCAAAGAAGGTAATCTTTTGGGATAAACTGGGTGATGTATATTGTTTCATATTCTGATATAATATTGTAGCTTGCTTGAGTCCTGACGAAATCATAAGTGGCGAAATATTGGAGCTTTGAAAAATTGCATTTTATATACTAGAAAATGGGGATAGGGGTAACGTACGATATATCGGGAGGCGCTACGGAGATGAGTAGAGAACGTAGTGAGTAAATTTGAATTCCGAAATGTCCATATAAATAACGCATCTTGTTACTACTTCGTTCGGCCGGACTTGAAAGATGCAGTGAAATTAACTAAGTGTTCTTGATGAAATGCGAGATCATTAACTTCAGCTGTCAAGTCCGAATGGGGTCCCGCAAGAGTTCTTTCTCTTGTTTTTTCTTCTGTTCCTTTGAAGATGTATCCCATACGGTCGGGGCGAGTACACCACTACAGGTACAAGGATGTATAGATATGTTATATATATTATATATAACTATATAACATATACATATGTATATATATACATATATATGCGGTAGGCCATTAATTATCGGATAACCAGCACGCTGTTAATTATGGTGTTAATGAACAATAGGGAACAACGTACGCTCTTATTGACCGGAAGGTGCAAAGACCTACTGCTGTCGATAATTACCAAGTCTTCAGTGACACTGAGATGAGGCCAGGGCTAGCGCTAGATGCGGTAACCCGCGCTCATATACATGGCATACGGGAGCTGTTTGATTAGTTCCCTTTAAAACAGAAACATAAAACTTCTTTTCTCTCCCCAGAGAGATACGATATTTAATTGAATATCTTTGTAATTATTATACTAAATAAACTCTAAAACGATGGTATAACAACCAAACTGTTTCCTCAAAGGTATAAAGATAATGGTGTTTCCACTGTTCTTCCACTGATACCTTAGTTATACATCTATACAAATACAAAGAATTAGTTTATTAATCAAATAAAACGAGAGAAAAAAAGACTATGGTTTTTGCAAAGATTAAATATGAATTACGAGAATGTGAAAATTAAAATATAATTATTACCTTGCCATCATCTTACCACAAAACCATAATCATCCAATCTAACTTGTTGTTCAGTGTAATGTCACACAATTATTTTCAAACATTGATATTCTTAAATTTTTTTCTGAGAAGTTTTTGCCTATATTTTTTTCAGAAATATATTCTGATATATTACACTCCTCTGATGTAACCAAATATTTCTGTAACTTGTTAGCCTGTTACCAAGGATAACATTGAAGAAGTCAAGAAACATTAGAAGTACATAATGTAAAGATGTATGTAACTGGTAGAGCAATTATACAGAATAAATATTGGAATTTTAACAAAAAGCCTTAGTGGTATTTAGTGTACTTTTACATTCACGTATTGTAATCATAAAATTGTAAAGGCTCTGCTCCGATAAGCCATTGAAAAGTGCCCCTAAAGCTATCGGGCTGAAATTAAAGTTAAATGAGTACTACTGTCACACATACTGTAAATACCAAAAATTAGCTCAATCGATGCCACCCCATTCGAGATATTAGCATAAGGGTGGAAAAATTCAATATTTTTTTTTCTCAGGAATTACTTAAGCTATCACGTTCAAAAAAATTATGTGAGTAAAAACTGATTATGGGCATCCTGTAAAAAATCAAGAACTAATTCCCTCCACTCAGTTCAAAGTTATTATTATTTCCCCCTTTTTAGGGGTGGTTTTTTTAGTTTGGTTCAAGGTGCCAACTTGGCTTTTTGTTTGTGACATACAGCCCTAGTAGTTATGAAAGCACTGAGCTATAAAAAAAAATTCTGTAAGAATAAATAATAGTGAGTAATATATTATTACATAATATATTATCTGTTGTTACCTTTATTACTAACATATATGTATTCATAATCAATATAAAATAATATTTAGCTCCGTACATGAAGTTCAAAGTTCGCTTTGGAGGGTGGTTTTTTGAATTTAAGATTCCAACTTGACGCCTGCATTTGGGTTTGCTATATGCTTTTTTCCTAATAAATTCTTTACAAGTGATGTCATATGAACTGAGAAGCATGCTCTTGATTTTCAAACTTCGCTGATTCTTCTGGGAAGAATGAATAGATCCAAATAAGTATTTCTATCATCTTCATCGTTTACTTATTTGTTTAAGTTTTTTTCTTCGAGATATTCTTATTAGCGAACCACCGCGATTAATATACTTATGTGAGCACATATTTTAACTTACTTTCTACAGCACTGCTGTTTATTCTACATAAAGAAATTACATTAAACAACAGGCCCCAAACTCTCACAATCAAATAATTGTCACATTAAAACAAATTATGCGTGTATCAGAACATTGATTAAAGAAATATGTATAATAAATGTATATATCTATTTGGCAGTAAGAACAAAAGTAAAATACGAATAGCGGTTCTATTCAACATTAAGAAAATCGTGACAACTATAAATACATAGCTTGTTGCAATAACAAATGTGGATAGAATTACGTTGTTATTAGAACAATAAATATCTAACAGAGATTTGATTGATTTATGTTAATATGTGATATCTATAAAAACATTTATATTGTACTAAAACGCATAGATTTATAGGTAACAAAAAATCAAGTTGAATTGTTAAATCCAACTTGAAAAAATATCCCCCAAAAAGAGAAAATAACTTCGAACAGAGTGTGCGGAATTAAATGTTATTTTATTCTTACAATAATCAATAACCCAATGCTGCTGCTAAGATCAGGTTTTATTTTTTATTTGTACTACTTCATTGAAAGAACTTGACAAAATATATAATAAACCCAAACATAATTATACACTCATGTACATATAATAAAAAGTAAATTGGCATCTTAAACCCAACTCAAAAAAAATCACCCCTAAAAAAGGGAAAATAATAATAACTTTGAACTGCGTGTACGAAATTAAATATTATTTTATTGTTACAATATGCTTTTGTATATGTCGGTGCTCTTATAACTAATAGAGCTGAAACATTTATACAAATAATCCTGAAATTAATCGATGAATAATTATTTTAACCCTAAAATAACCAATAACAAATTGCTCCTACTAAAATCATTCAAAGAGGTTTGATTTTTTATTTACATGTTCTACCACACAGAAAAGGCTGAAAAAAACATATAATAATAAACTTAACTGCATACGGTTTAATATAACAAAAAGCCAAGTTGGCACCTTGAAGCAAACTCAAAAAAACCACCCCTAAAAGGGGAAAATAATAATAACTTCGAACTGAGTGGAGGGAATTAGTTCTTGATTTTTTATAGAATGCCCATAATCAGTGTTTACTCACGTAATTTTTTTGAGCGTGATAGCTTAAGTAATTCCTGAGAAAAAAATATGGAATTTTTCCACCTTTATGCTAATATCTATAAATGGGGTGGCATCGATTGAGCTAATTTTTGGTATTTACAGTATGTGTGACAGTAGTACTCATTTGTTTTAATTTCAGCCCGATAGCTTTAGGGCACTTTTCAATGGCTTATCGGAGCAGAGCCTTTACAGCTTGATGTTCATGATTGGATATTATTTTTCTAACATGTTGCATTAATTATTTTTTAAGGAAACATATATAGGAGTTATGGTATAGTAAACCGATTTTATTTCAACCTACATGTAAGTTTAAAAAATATAAGTCATTGCCATCATTTTTATATTACATACCATCGTCAATACCCAGTCATGATTTATGATATGTGTCATGTTAAAAGTCCGTCCATCTTAGGAGACCGTCAGTTCTCTAAAACCCAAAATATCGAGGCCCTGTGCTCGCATGACGTAAATCCAATAATGCACAACGGCGCATCGTGCCGCCGCGCCACTAAAAATTGCATAGTCACCTCCATAACTACTTTCTCACTCAATGTGAACCATTTGTAGGTGGATTTATTGGAACTTTCAATCCATTAGCGCCTCGTCCGCATATCTTGATTCAAACTCCAAACGATATTGTCTAGCCCGTGTTATTAAAATGTCGTGCGTCTATCGATAATAAATGTTGCTCTGCTAATGCTGGAAAATCTATGTATGGGGACTCTTGTTATGGAAACTAATGCACCGATTTCTAATGGGATAGGATCGGAGCGGCTTTATTCGCGATTCCGAATCAACGGAATCCCGTGACAAAAAACAAAAAAATAATTGCCGGGGTTAAAAATCGCAGAACGGCAACGTTTTTGAAACGTGTCACGGACTCGGGGATAAATATTGTTCTTTGTTTTCGATCCATGTTTTAATTAATTTATTAGCGAACAGGATCCGGGGATTTGGAGATGCGATGACATCCGGAATTGTCTGACCAATTTACATGCGGAGTGATTGAGTTTTGATTGAAGAGTATTATTACGTTAACGTCCTTGGCACACGGGTCGCGCGGCGCGCCCGCGGGACCGGACAATTCATATCATTTACCCCGTCATCTGTCAATACCGACGTATTGATAAGATGAAGTCCTTGCCTCTATTTTGGAGTTGCGAACTTCCCATTGTGAGGAATTCGGTTTTGTGATGTAAAATCGACCCTCGGCGATTCAATTCCCGTATTTCGATCGTAGATTTTTAGTTTCTCCTCCCCCCTCCCCCCCTCGAATTGACGGCCGATATTTAGCCCGGGACCCGCCTGGACGTGATCCCGAAAGCCAACACAAACGCGCCCCGATCCGCCACTATAGGCGGAGGATTCTCGTTTAGAGCGAGTGTAATTATAAATTTATAATTAATTTGCAAAACATAAACTGCGCCTGCAAAAATTATGTCCCGGCGAGGTGTTTTGTTCGTTACCTACGACGTAATGAATTCATAACTTCGATATTTGCAAACTTCAATAATTGAGTAATTTTGAAGGAAACGGGATTTATTAATTTCATTTTAATTCATAGCCTTGAATCCGGTTCTAATCTTGATATGATTGGACGTAACTTTTTTTTTATCGTAAAAATCTTTTGCTAAAAACAGTGTTCCAGTTTCCGCTTTTTTAGCAAAATTATCTGTTATTTCATTTCCTTCCACTTAACCAATTTAAAGCCAGCGTATGTTTGCGCGTTAAACATCGCATTTGTGGCAGTATTGATTATTTTAACGCCTCTATATAAATATATTAATATTTGTCAAAATATCATTTTCTATACGTTAAAAAAAACAAAATAAGCGTTTACTGATAATAGTTAGCCATTGTTAAAAATCAGAAGAAGTACATCATGCTCTATATCAGGGGTCGGCAAACTTTTTTAGGACAGGGCCAAATCGTAACGAAACTAAAGTTCAGCGGGCCAGGTTGTAAACTCTAACGTGTATATTTTTTATTAAGTTCCTCTGTGTTTTATTGAACCGAAAACAATATACCAAAAAGTTTCCGTCGTATCATACAGGGTGTTTAAAAATTACTGATTTGTCAAAAAATCTTAAAGTTACACATTTTTTTTTCTCAAAAACACCCTGTATATTCTTATATTTTTCTGCAACATTCCCTATAGACTTCAATGGTTTTATTTTAAATTATTTCTATTATTTATTAACTTTTCCAAATGGTCAAATAATTTTTACCTGGTGGATTATAAATAACATTACAATAAATTATTATTGCTAGTAAATATTATAATAATCATTGTTTTCTATATGTTAGTACCTAGAAAAGTACGCAATATATAAACCAAACAGTAAATATTAAAAGTTCATCTTCATCTGGTTCGCATTTTGCAAAATGAGGCAAAATGCGAACAAAAAGTTAATAAAGTGTTTATGTGATATAAGAATTTGCAGAGGATTGAAATAGCTGCATAATGGAATCTTTGCAGACGATGAGGTAATAATAACAGACAGTGAAAAACAAAGAAAATTTCAACATGGAAGGAAACATGGAAGAAGAGGGTATGACAATAAACATAGAAAAAGCTAAAATCCTTGGAAACCAGAATGTTGAAACTAAAATTGAAATAAATGATACTAAAATAGAGCAAATGAGAAATTTAAATATTTAAGTGTAACATTGGAAGAAACAGGAAAACAAGATGTTGGAATAAACGATTGATAAAACAATCAAGTACTACGGAATAAACAAAAAATTTATTAATAAAAAAGATAAAAAAGACAAACCTATAGTAGTGTTATGAAGAAAGCCAAGAAAAATAAGATTCCACTATTTTAAGGCATTTCGAAACACATCTCAGTAGTTCAATACCTGCTACTTCTGAAGATTTGGGCATCTTGAAAACATCTGACCAGAAAATTTTGAAGTAAAATAGGATCAATTTTAAGAATTCTAATCCAATCTAGCTCACAAGAAATGAATTGCGACATATTTTTTTTGTAATACTTCAACGAATGTTAGTATCTTTTTATTTAAAATAATTTGAAGAGACGAAAGTTCAGTTGAGAGAGCATAAGAAACAGAAGCAATAATTACTATTAATGGACGGAACGATTGTAGAAATTCTTTCTCATTTAAAAAAATATTAATAATTTCTCTGAGTTCCAAAAATCTCAATAAAACTTTTCCACTATTGCACCATCGAACTGGCGATGGTTAACTCGCCGAGACCCAATAAAGTTAACCACTGCCACAACTGGTTCAATAATGCAAAATAGATAGAGGTGTTTGATGAATTATGCAATGACTTATTGAAAACTTTGCACAAAACAAAAATACTTGGGCAGTATCAACAATGACTGTTGACTCATCAAGAACTAACAAAACCCACCAGACATTTTTTGCCTTCTCCATTAAGAAGCGTATTGTGATATTCTCAATGTATCTGACAGTCGCTTGAGCTGAGAGGTCAACAGAAAAACAAAGCCTCTTCTTTGGGCACACTTCTTCAGCTTTATCGCAAATCTATTCATGAATATTTCAAATTTAATTCTAAATAAGGTTGGAAATATTATGGCGAAGTACGCCGAAAGCGTTCATGGTAAATGAATTAACCGACTTATTTACCGCGACATCAGTTGACTATCCGTCGGTGAATAGTAGATGTAGATACCTCCCGGTACAATAATTTTCGTAAACCCTAATTGTGGGTGAGAAAAACTATCGGCAATAGCTGAATTAACCGCTTGGTACTTACAACTTGCGCGGGCCGGATTGAAATACGCAGCGGGCCGGATTTGGCCCGCGGGCCGTAGTTTGGCGACCCCTGCTCTATATCATCTATCATCATCATTCTATTCAAAACAAAAAATCATATAGTTGTGCTGATGATTTTTAGAACACCCGGTATAATTAATATTGTTAAAAGAATTAGGCCCAATTTAATAATTTAAATATTAAAAATTCTCCTTATAATTTTAGTTTTCTCAATTATCAAAGAGCTGCGCATTTATTTCTAAATTATTTATCGATTCACTGTTTTTTTATGTTTAGTTAGATTAATGTGCGTTATTTTTTTTTTCTTTCCAATTGTTATTGGTTTTAGATACATTCGTTTCTATCAAGGAATTTTCTATTTATTATACAATTTCCCACCTTTTCAAGTTTTCTTCGGTCTTATACACCTCTTCTTCTTAACCATTAGTATTACCCGTCTGATTATTTCCGCCTGTTTTCTACCAGTTGTGTGCTCCTCCGAATTAAATCGTAGTGCCCCCCATTTATCTTACTGTATTTTCATTATCTAATTCCTGTTCTATTTTTTTTTATTTAATTTTGGTTTCCTCTCATCTTAATTAATCTTTCGTTTTTTTATTCCCTTCACATTTCTTTTGGGATTTCCTCTTCCCTTTTATTTATTAATGTCTGATATATTTGTATTTTGTTTGATAAAGATATGTCCAAGAATTTTTGCGAGCTTATTGTGAGGAGAAAATAATAGAATCTGTGCTGACAATGTCCGGGAATGGTAATATTTTAATCAGGAACTTCTACCGAAACACAAAACACCGGTATTTTTCGGTTATATCTTCTATCTAGTACTGTTAAAAAATTATTAAGAGAAATAAAGATATTGCACCGGTATTATTTAGAACATTTATGACAGCAAGTTAAAAGAGAATGTAAATTAATGAGAATAAAATACACAGAGATGAAAATGAAAATTAATTTTGTGAACACGATTGTTGGATAATTCTAAAATTTTATCTTTAACATTTCTAATGGTATTAATTTTTCTGATCCAAATTAAAAAGTATAGTTATTGCAGAATTGATTAAAATAAAAAAATGACTAGATCTGATCAATATCTCAACAATTATTTAGGCGTATTAGACATTACATCAACTTATGCTTTATATATACTATGAAGATGTATGCAATCGTTATTAATATGTGTTTAATGTTTTACATATATTAGATATATTCGATAATGTGTATGTTTAAAATCTTCCTGCATCAACGGTATTGGAATAAACAAAAAAAAATTCAAAAAAAATCATATTAATTGCATATACTATGAGATTCAAAAAGATTGTCCAATCCGCTCCTATAGATAGTAACAGGGTGTAGGTATATGCCGCGTGTTTGTAATGAAGGTTTGAACTAAATCAGTGTTGGAACACAAGAAAGTAAACGGATCTGTCATAAATAAGGAAAACGTAACCTATATTTTGAACTCGCATTATATAAACGACTATGGATTGGTGTTTCTGCTTGTAAAAATGAAATGTAATTAATTTAACTTTACTAAATTTATTTATTACTTTAAACTATAACATACAATTAGTATAATTATTAAGTGACAAAACTGCATCTCTCAGTTCTTCTATGGTATGCATGCGGTTTCTATAGATCCTATTTTTTAGATAGCCGAACATGAAGTAAGCTAATGGGCTTAGATCAGGTGATCCTGGTGGCCATCTTTGTGCTCTAACGAACCTGTCAGCAAAAAACTGTTGAAGATATTGACAGGTTTGTCGAGCAGCATGTGCTGGAGCATTATCGTGCTGAAAATAACCTGCTTCAAGCTCATTTTCTTATAACTCTGCAATAAACAATTCCAACATCTGTTGGTAACGTTGGGCTGTTACAGTTTCCTCGAAGAAAATTGGCCCTATTATTCGTTGCCTGGACATAGCTAACCAAACTCCAACTTTTACGGGATGCAATTGCATTTCTCGAAATTCGTGTGGATTTTCTGCAGACCAGATACGATAGTTTTGTGAATTGATATAGCCTGTTAGATAAAACCAGGCTTCATCCGAGAAAAATGATTTGTTTAGCAAGTCATCGTCCCTCAAATTGTTATTAAACAATGACAATATTCCAATCGCCTATCGTGATCTAATGGTAATAATTCCTGTACCGTAGAAACTTTATAGGGATGAAAATGTAACTTTCCTTTGACAGCTCATTGCGCTGAAGTGTATGATAAGCCTATAAAATTATAAAACGTAATAAACTATTTCACTTAATGTTAATATTGATTTTTTACCTGTTTGTTGTGCTATTACCACAGATAAATTCCCTTATTTTCTTACAGTATTCAGAAATACTATTGTTGGTGATATTAGATGTAAATATAAACGATTTGAAAAAAATTATAAGATAAATAATCGAAAGATACTACAACACGCACGCCAATGTCGCTAAATGTCAAGAATATTCATTTAATGTATGAAATTTGTATGTAGCTAACTTCGCTCATTAAATTGGTAATAAGTATAGATAATTTTTTCCGGAAAACAGTTTTTTTCTCACGACAATCATTTTGAATCATATAGTATAATTCAACAGAAAATATTATCATTTATTCCAACAGAGGGATGATTCAACATTCAATAAATCGGTTCTTATAGATATACGCAGTATATAAAAACTTAAAAACCGATTTAAATAGTGAGATGAATCATATAAGCAATGATTGTAAAATGACGCGCCAATAACCAGACTGACTTTTTGCTATTACTCTTCTCTCTGTTTAAATCTATCTAAGTCTGTCACAGGAGGTATCTGTTTTGCTAGCAGCGGTGCTTGATACTGAGTTTGACTTTGCGACGTGTTTACAATCAAATACTCACCTGTGCTTTTTTTATCCATGGTATTTAGATTTTTGTATAAATAAATGCTAACACTAATTTATCCAACAATTATTTTATTGATATGCTTTTTTTTTAATATTGTAAACTTGGCGATTATTTGAATTAATTTAGCTTTTGTTTATGTGAACAACTTGGTTTTTCTTGCAAATTATACAATTATAAGTACAATCGCGAGCAAATGTTATAGGCACGCTAAATTTTGGGCGAATATCACAGTATAAAAAATGAGAAAATAAAAACTTGTAGGTAATACATTATAAATATGTAGTATTTTAAGGGATCGTATTAATTTGTTGCATATTAGAGTGTTTTTAGTACAGCTATAATACTTTTTAGATAGGAGGGGGAAAGTGACATCTCGAAGACTTGAAAATATATAAAAAAAATAATACATTTACAACAGATATCTATAAAGACCATAAAGACGATTATATAAGCGTTGAAATATCTGTCACAAAAAAAAAATGCAAGAAACATGAAACCCATTAATTTTGTTAAAGGTGCCTATAACATTTGCTCACGACTGTATAGTTAAAATGCATAGTCGGACACAACTGCATTGTCTGGAAAGAGCACGAGATAAACTTAAGTTAAATTTACTAAAACACCAGTTTATTAAAATTATTTCAGTTTTTTTAATGTATGAGTTTCGGCATTATGTTTATAATACTAGTGGTTTCCAAGTCAGTTCCATTAATTGCTCTACTACATCCAGTAATTACATAATTCCTACAAAATTGCTCGTGTCAGAGGACCTTTCGAAGAGCATTCTTGTATTTTTAACTTTTTTTTTCTAACGTTTAAAGAGTGTTCGGAACGCTGATTGGAGATAAACAAACTTCTTTATTATTATGCTGCCCGTTACGAAAGATTATCTAAATTTATGTCTCCCATATTATATAATAATAGCGGCAAAACAGATATTAATTTAGCACATCATTATTTAACGGTTTATCGGAGACGATATTACGCATTACTTTTGGTGGATTTACCCTCACCTATATAGGGCCAGTGTGGGATCATCATCCCCAGCATGACGGGGGAAATATCTCTTAGTGAAAGGTGTTAATCTTGTCATTAGATCTTAGCGGGTGATCGAACCGTTCTTAAATAAAACGTGAGCGGAACAGCGGAGGCCCATAGATGGATCTTCTGGAGATCAGGTACGACGGCTCGATCGCCCCGCGATGGGGGGACGCGCGGGCTCCGAGGGGTAGCAATTTGTATCTACCACATTCGCCGGGGTGAATAAGAGCGGCCTTTCATCTCTCCCCGGGAATAATGGCAACGGAATAGTCTTCCATTAACAGACAGTTAATCATTGTTACTATATTTTCTATATATAAACCAGATTTAGAGTGACTACGCGTTTATTATTGAATATATCGATGTGCGTAATATCCAATTACGCGATCCTTTATGACGGGGTCGATCAGTTATTGGTATTTTGCCTTTTAATATTGTTAAAACCCGGGGTGACATTTATTTATTTACTGCCGGCGTTTGCCGAGCAAGTTAGGTATATATAGGCCAATATGCATTACATATAATAATGGCAAGAGAACGCTATCTTTAATATAAAATGTATATTCAAAGATGATTGGTGGAATTTTGAATAAATTCTTGTAACCATACCGTCTAATAAAATCAACAAACATGTTTAATACAATAATTATCATGATAATTTATATGAATTAAAACACATTCAATTTATCTTTCGCCATGTCATTCATGCCCTGGCTAGCATAATATTCTATGATCTCAGGCTCATCTTGAGATATTTTAGTGATTAAAAACAGCATCTTCACCTATAGGTAATATCTTTTAAGTTACGAAATATATATTTAAGCAGCAAAAAAACTTTCTAGTTTCTATTGTGCGTAATAAAATTAGACTTTTTTGACATCCTTGATGATTTTGTATTAACACTATTAATAACTAACCACCGTCGCGTCGTTATAAAACTGTTAATTAAAGTAAATTCGTCTCAGAATCTTGACCTGGTTTAACTCTGTTCTCTCGGACGCGAAACAGGACCTAATGTTGGCTATATCGCCGTTGCCGTAGTAGGACTATAAGCGACACATGCACACAAGAGGCACCCAGGGCAGCAGGCAGAACGTTCGGTGAATTCTCTACGATCTCAGCCGGTAAAGAATGCGCCAATTCTAAAGTGGCCCCTACTCTCTCCTCCTTGCGTTTATATATTGTGCAGTATTGCTTTTGCAAACGGTCGTTGCCCTCCACGTAATAATGTATCATTTTTATTATTCGCTTTTTTTTTGTTGCCTTTTCAATCATTAAATAGTGCCGCCGCTCACTCCCTCCTCCTGTTTTAGAGCAAATCCCGTCGACTGGCCCGCACACAGATTGAAGATTGAACTAATAAACATGGTTCGGTTTTGGTTCACGTAGTATCTCACCCCGAAGAACCGTGTAGGCGTTTATTTTTACTAATTTTTATGACTACCGCCGTGCCTTATTTATAGAGAATAGATCTAGCAGTCCGCGGTAAAATAACAGTGGTAAAACTCATTAAACGAACGTTATCGGTAATTTTAATATTAAAAAAAAACCGGTATTTGAGATGAAATATATTGTCAATTCTAAGAGGATTATCAACAAAAACAAAATAGCAAAACACTTTGAGTAAGATTTGCTAGTTAGTCGATGCTAAAAATGAAAAAAAAAGTACGGCATAATTCGACTTAAAAAAAAAATCATGCGTACATACAGTTAATTTTCGCTAAATGAACCTCTCTTTAATTTGAATTCTTGTCTAAATCGATTTCATAATTTTGTATGTCCAACTGAATGGTAATGCATTTCTAAACGCCGGTTTTCATAAACTTGCAGAAGGTAGCAGCATACTTTGAACAAATTTATAGCACAGTTTTGAAACAAATGAACATTTCGGACTTTTTTAAACTCTGTAATTAATTTTTTTATCATTACACATCATACATCATTTGAAGTGTATAATGTGGAGGAAGTACGGCTTTACATGTGGAGGCAAAGGTAACAAATTTTTGAGGATGGCAGTCGTTTAAATAAACAAAATGTGATCCAACAAAAGAGTTTTGTTTATTTAAACAGCAGCTGATCCCCAAAAATTTGGTACATTTGAAGTGTATGCTATAAGGTTCTGCATTTTCCCTTTATAGGTACTACATACTACAAATTAATATATCATTTATTTTATTATATCACTTCCTTTAATTCAAACTCTCCCAATTTGAACAAACTGGAACACTACACGAGAATTCGATATATAGAGAGTCATCTGTATTATATCCTTTTTCCTTTGTGTAACTTTAAAATAAAATTGTCAGTGCATTGATTGCAAATGCACTGATGAAGTTATATTTGTTTTAAATGGTGAATTTTTGGTTTGTATTCTACATTTATCCGCTGAAAAATACTAATTTTGCTTTCCATTAACTCATTAGTTATTGGTTCCGCATAAATTATCACGTTGAAAACCTCACCCGAATGCAATATCCTCAAAAAGTCAATTGGAATAATAAGCAATAAGCGTATTGGCCCAAGAAATTTATTGACGGAAATCTCACTACAGCAAATTTCGTGACGAGATCACACAGAAAAACGTTTTATAATGCACGAAGTACATCTATGTTCTTAAATATGTTGACTAAATGTGAGACAGTATTTTTTTATTATTTTAGAGAATTTATTAGATTCGAGTGAATAGATAGTACTTAAATATAATAAATTTAGAACCGCATTGACAAAGGGAAATTTAGAGATTATAATTGTCGTTAGGGATTCAAAAAAACTTACTAAATTGTAATAAAGACAAGCATAAAATAATATAATGACACAGAGAGAAAAAAATCTGAGAAATTTTTGTTTCAACCAGTAGATATTTCTCTCACTGAAAGAAATAGTTATTTTAATAAGCCGCAAGGAAATAGTCCTTCGATATCCAAGAATCGTTTTTCTCAGTGCACATACTTTTCTTGTCACAATAGTGATTAAACCGCATTTAAAATGGGTATAAATTATTTTACAAATGTAGGTTTAGACTTTCAGTGAAAAGATTGCTTTTCACTGAGATTCTGAACGAGAATATTTGAATGCAGTCTAATGTTTATACCATAAATCTAAGAGCGCTAATAATACAACAAATAGAAAAAAAAGTATACACTATCTTGAAATGATTAATTTTTACAAATTTAATCAAATGAAACGGAACTTATGCCCTGTGGGTGAATTGTTTTCTTCTTTGCTTATTTCTTTTGATTTCTGCCTGGTTTAGTCCAATTCTTTCGTTTTTCTTACCTTTCTTTTATGCTCTTATTCTAATATTTCTTTTATATGTATTTTTAATATTTGTTTTATATTATTTTTTAATATTTATTTTATATAATTTTCTAATATTTCTGTTATATGTTTTTCAAATATTTTTTATATTAGTATAGTCTATTTCAAACCAAGGGAGTAAAGTGCTATTGCAAGTCTTGGGCAAGGCTTGGAATAGCATTTTCCTCCCTTGGTTTGAAATATACTATATATACTAATATAACAAATATTTGAAGATATAAATATAACAGAAATATTAGAAAATTGGTTTGAATACTATTTTAAGTATTCAGCAATAGTAAATAAAACTAATTTAATTGAAATTTAATATCATAAATATTTATTATAAACATTTCTATACAATGACACACAGAGAATGATAATTTGTCGTACACACCAGCTGAAATTCGTAAAGCAGCACTTGCCACTGTTCGGAATTTATTATATAAATTACCTTTACATGATGTAATTATAGGCTGCTTTAATTATGGGCAAGTGCTTGTAGAACTGACGAATTAACAAGAATGACTATCTCTGATGTAGATAACAGAGGTGATATTATTCTGTGAAATATTCCCGAAACAAAAACTGGAGTTTCAAGAAATTTTGTACTGGTGGAACCCCTCTGGATTGCAATTATCCGGAAATACTGCACTTGTGCAGGCGGTGGAATATTAGATGTAAAACTTCACGGTGGTTACAGAACAGACCTATTGAAATTCAATTTACCAATTCAAATTGAAAAAAAAAGAGTTTGTTATACAAGTGCAATAAACTGCTCTTTCAACGTTAACATAAATCGGTAATCTAATCTCTTGTATTTAACTTTGTTGCAAGTACAAGATTGTGTATCCATTTTGTTTATTTCTATGTTTATGAGTTTTGTAGGTTAAGTTCAATACCTGTAAACCTGAATTAGAAAATAAGGGTAATATGTAGAATAGCCCGGCATCCCCGATGATCTACTGGAATACTGGACTGGATGAGTGTAAAGTGACTCCAGAATCACGATTGAGTGTTAACTTTTGGATATTAAGCACTTTTTAGCTACTGCTATCAAATAAAAAAAAAAATGTTTAAGATGTTATAATTTCACATTGGCACATAGTGAAATACTTACATCTTAAAAACAAAGCCCAGTTGTAAATATATTTGGCTATTTCTAACGTATCACGGCCTAACCTTATCCATTACACAAACGCCACAGGTGACGCCAACGCCATCATAAACAAAAGCGAACGAATGTGTACGAAGTTGCACGAGCTGTGGCAACATTTGAAATATTTAAATGATATAAAATATATATTCTAATACAAATATTTTTTTTTAATGTAAAATACATATTAAAGTAATATTATACTTTTGAAAGAAACTAATGCAGCAAGTCAAGAATGTCAATAAGAACAAAACTGAATACTTAATACAGATTATTGGGGTGTATTAGAGTAAATCAAGGAAAAAACAAGTACTCCAGTGACATATCTAAATTTGTAATATCATATGAATATGAATAAAATATTCAAAACAAAATATTAGATTTATAATAATTATATAATATTATTTTCATATATGTAATATTAAAAAAACATTGTAATATTAGTTTTATATTAGGCTAATATTGGTTAAATATTATGTGCTACTTGGGTCTTCTATCAAGAAATTTTAATGATGTTATAATATTGTATTAAAGGACAAATACTGATGCCTTAAAAAACCCAATTTTTATTAGACAGATCGAATACTCAATAATTTTATTCCTGAAGTCTTGTCGGTACCTCTTCTGAAATACCAACTAAATCGTTAGGGATTAAATTAAAGTGTAAGGTTTTCTGGTTGGGGGTAAAAAAATGCGTTTTGAATAGACGGAAAAAGATGGATATAGACACCACTTGCGGAGGGAGGAAAATGCGAAAAGTTGTGCGTACATGAAGTATTTACGCAAGGGTACATGCAAATCGTGTACGCATGTCTGAACTCGGCGCTCCATAAAAGTGCACGCTTTACATTAAAGGGCCCTATTGTCTTGTGCGAGCAGTAAACCCAAGTTCTTTTTGAATTTTCGATTTTCAATCGTTTCGCTCGCGAACGTACGCAATATGCACGTATGTACGTCCTTTGCCTATGGGGGTATAAAAACTTACACGCATGCGATGTTGACGATGTGTTATTATTGTATATGTGTGGTGGCGCAATATATTTGCATATGTTATTTTAAAAGTCGAAGCGTTCATTCAAATGCTACATGTCCTCCGTTTAGGAATGAAACGCACTACCGGGAATCGGATCTCGTTGCGAATTTGTTGATTTCAGGATGCGATGTCTCGAATCTTTATTGGGGCCTGACTGGCACTCAAAATTTTAATTGATTTGTGTATGTAGTTTTTATCCTCTAGCATCCATCTCAATGGCATAGGTTTCAGCCTTTTGTAACATCTTCTGACTGTTATAAACCGTACATTTTATCAAATATCTTAATTGGTGCCTTCTCTTTCGTTGCGTTATCCAAAGTTGATTTTAGCGTTGGTAGTATACACTCTGAGATATTGCAGGAATAAGACAAGCAAAAAAAAAAAAAAATGGGATAAATGAAGATAATACCGGGTATGTAACATACATACGCTTTAAATAAAGGAAAGGTATAAATTTCTGGGAGAGAAAAACGAAAAAAGACGTACACCGTACAATGCCGAAGCGAAACAATACGATATAACCTAAATATAATCAAGATGTTTTAAATTTACAATACGGTTCGGAGTATAAGTGCGGCGGATTTAAATTTTTATATAGTCGCGCTATGGGTAAAAAAATGCCAGGCGAGATTATATTTTGTAATTAATAAGTATATAGCTTGGGGTTTCTGCGGTAACCATTCTACTCGCATGTGTGTGTCTCTGCCTTTTTTGGCCTCCGCTCGCTTCTTATTATTTTATTTCGACTGGTGGGTTTAAAAGGGAATAAATTTTGATATCGCAAATCAGCGATTGTATATGTTTATAAGTGCCAGTGGTGTATATATCTCTTTACCGAACTTGAATTCATTTACGAGAGGAAGAAAAAGGGATGTGTAATAAAAAAAAAAGATGTAAAATTGCGTTTGATGCTATCGGGTTGGAGTTGGACCGGACATCTTTGATTACTTGCCGAAAAACACAGTGTTTTGTTTATGTGAAGACCAGTTTTAAAATCTGACGATAGTATTATAGCCGGGCACCGGGCGATATATGAATATATATCTATATACGTGTATATATATATATATATAATGTATGCCTATATACCACTGGACAAGGAGAAAAGTTAAAAAGAAGCCCCACAGCGCTTTATACCTTAGCAGCTTGCCAAGGCTTAGACATCCGTAACTACCCGCTGAGCTAAATAATATGTAATCCACATCAATCAACTTTAGATTAGTTTTAATATTACTGCAGCCGCTTGGACCAATGACTCTACCTCATCAATAACGGCATCGATGAATTACACCAACTGGAAATTACCACATACTTAAAGGGACCCACTTGTTTGGTAACTTAACATAAGTTGACGCCAACTTAACACTTTTATTGTTTTATAAATACCTTTCGCATTACCGATGACGGAGACGGTGAATCGACTTATCGTTGCTGATTTATTGCGTTCGGAACAAAATGCATTTCCTACATACACATATACCGGGTATTATTCATAATATTTAACAAAACACGAGAGGGATTAAGAATTTCTTTATTTTCAATCGCTCTTAAATGATTGAACTTTTTGTTAATTCTTCTAGCTTCTAGTCCCTTTACGGTAGAAGACGAAATGCGCGCATAGTCTGCCTCAGAGACTTTGTGATTTATTTGTATTGAGGAATAGGAATCAGTAGGCAATTGGTTCTGCGTTGAAAACCTTCAATTTAGAGGCAAATCATAATGAACATTATTTATATATTATTTAATTTTTTTGCGTTGCATCATACACGTAAAAAGATAAAAGTTATTGCCACAAATTCATTTTTGCTAAAGCATCTCGAAGGAGAATTATCGTGTGTTTTTACTAATACAATTTTTTCCTTTTTATACCACGGGAAAATCAAAGTTCACAAATCTTTCTGTCGCACACGCCCTATCTTACCTTAAAACAACATTCCCTCCTGTAATTTAGATTTCCAACTTTATTAAAAGTTACCTAAAATTAGAATCACCCACACGGAACTTGTGCAGGTATATGTATATATATATATACCTAACTTGTTGGTGGATTTTCCTTAAGTCTCAAAAACCTTAATTGGTTTTCAATGTCCAATCCAGAAACGATCCAGAATTAGCTCAGAAGTGAGTTCATTAATGATAAAACCTAACCTTCCTCCCACTCTGGAAACTACGTTAGTATTGTGTGCCAGTTTCGCTTTAAACTTTCCCAGTTGCTATTTAAATACCGATTTCAGGAAGTTATGTGTACATATTACAATTTAATATTTGAAATATCTTTTTTAAAATCCGTCTTGTCGGCGGGCGCAATTGTTTGCTCCCTGGAAAGTAAATATCGTGATTTTAACTTTTATCCAATTTAATTAATGAAATAGGTTACTGTGATATGACTGCTATGTAGCAGTGTGTTTATGGAAATTGATTATTTTAAAATGAAATCCGTGCAAATGAATATAGACGTTAATGTTGGTCGAATGTGGGTTCTAACTTTTGTAATCGATATTCCGAGAGAAATTAAGTGAAGTTGACGCAATAAAGTAACTACTCTTTGTTATAATATCTGCAAATATTATTATTATTATATATTATTTTAACTTTTTTATACATTACCTGGATTATTTTATTTATATCAGCAGCTGAATCGATAAATAATTTATATAATAATAATTAATTAAGGGGAGGTTTACATATATATATCGGAAAAGACCAAAAACTGTGAGCTTTTTTTTCAGACAAAGGAAAAGATATACGAAATACGGCTTTTTTTTAATAAATATATTAAAACTTGAACATTAAAAAAAAATATTTTTTTTATGGCAAGACCACTATAACGTTTGGTATTCGTATCTAGGTAACAATGTGCACAGAAAACACGGTCAAACTGCGTAAACTCTAGCATACGCAAAAGTGATCTGTAATTGAAAATAAAAAGAAGAGTTAGAAATATATTAAATTTGTTGGAGGTTATACCTAAATTTAACCAAATAAGTCGAAAGCAAACAATGTGGCAGATACCTGGACTTTGATTTGATTATTTTCTATTTATTTTTTGTGTTATGACTGAATATAAACCTCCAATAAAAACTGTTTACATTAAGAAAACAAAAGAATTTAGTTGATATATTGAACACTTGAAGAACTAGAACTTACGCAGATTTGAAAAATCTTGTTTCGAGAAAAACGCGTTCAAAGTTTCGCAGCAAAAGTTTGTACAAATAGTTCAACATACACTTAGTGAGCTATTCCAGCACTATACATTAATGCTTCTTCTTCTTCATACTTCGGCGTTTGCAAAATTTGTTGCTTTCCTTTAGACAGCACAGCGAGTTTTGCAGCGCTGGACATACTCTGCTCTGCCCGTTGTATACGCTGACGATCAGAATTGATGACGAAATTTTTGGCATCAAGTCCTACTGCAATTCCCACCGCATTCATTATTTGTAATACAGAAAAGTAACCTTCACTGAATAAATTTGCGGCAATATAGGTAGCAAATTGAATTGTTTATGTATCGCAGTGTAAATCTTTTGGAGCTAGTTTCTATACACATGAACTAAACGAGTCGTTTCAGTTTTGACAATTTTTTCCAATGCATCTTTGCAATAAATCACTCTAGAAAAAAACTTCATAAATCGGCCTAATAGCATCTCGATTTTTTTTTTTTTTTGCAAAAGAGGGTCATGCATGAATGAAGCAAGCTCATCCTTAGCTTCTGCAACGCGCCACTTACACAGGCTGTCTACACATTTTGGACAATAAATGTGTCGTGGATTCGCGTCGGTTGAACTTTTATAATGAAATGTAGCCCAAATAGCTGCCTTCATTTTTTATGCAGAATCGGGATGTTGTCTAATTGCCAGTCCATAGTACACTTTTGTTAAATTATCAATAACTTTGTCAGTCAGGGTTACCAGTGCCCTTTCTTCAAAGTCCACTCATTCTCTTTTGTACATCTCCAACGCATTCTCTTTTTTTTTTCTTGGACAGTAACATCTTCGTACGGCTAAAAATCACAAATTGCTTAAGAAGTTGTCTTGTCTCAGTCGCCTATCCGAAATCGTGCGAAAATTTCTTTTAAGGCATCGCATCGACTTCCATTTTTCCTGTGCTACTCTGATGATCCGTAGTGCGGTTACCTTTGCCATCATATTCTGCCGTACCTTGCTTTAGTTTCCAATTGGCGCAGTTTTGACAAAGTGCTCATATGTTATCTATAACTTTCTTCCTGTACTTTCCAATTAAAGTAGCCCTACCAAATAACGACAGAACACCTAGTTTTTTTCATGAGCCGTGTCCAGATACTGTATAGACGTAGTGGCTCATTTCCTGCTTTAATACTTTCTTCTTCTTCTTTCACGGCTTTCTTTTGAACTAATTCAAAAACGGCTTTCGACGCAATATGAAAATTATATTATAACATTTACAAAACCATAGTATAGCATCTAATGTGCTCCGTTTGTGTTCGGTACACCCGTTCTTTTAATAAGCCGTAGCGGCTTAAACAATGCGAATATTACGAAACCGCTTTAACCATGTATGTTATATATTTGGAGCTTTCAAAAAATGCAAAAAACCAAAAATCGATTTTTCCAGTCAAATACATGTAAACCTCCCCTTAATGTACAAATATTCTGCTTTTGACAAAGTCTAAAAAAATACTGATAATAAACTACCTATTACTCCACATTTATAACAGAAATTTCAATCTTAACTTTAAAGCACTCATTATCATCCAGTCAGTTTCAAGGTACATTATAGCGCAAGTTTGAATAAATTTTTACGAACAGAAAGTTTAGAATCCCATCGATTTCCTGCGACATTTTATTCTACAGAAGAACACTACCTCCATAGCATTCATTCCCTCTCACATTGTATTTAGTAATATCGTAAATTTAAGCAGAAAAATCGACCAATTTCGCGTGGAACGATAAACAGTTTCCGTCATTCGTTTAGCCATAAATTCGTTGTAATTATAACTTCCACATTTCACAAACTTGTAAATTAGCGCCTAGTGAAATAAATTACTGTTGCCTTGTTTTACTTTTTCTTTTTGATGTTACGAGACCGTTGGAGTTATGGATTTTCCGTTAAGATGTTTGGAGGTAAATGAAAATGTTTGTATTCTTAAGTGTCGTGGATAAACATCGCTTGTAATTGTTTTCAATTTTCCATTTGGACTTAAGGAATGGGAGGAAATCATCTAAATAATCACTTATGTCGTACCAGATTGAATAAACGAGTCATCAACGTATCTAAACCAGCTTTTCGGTTTGTGGTGATAGGAAATTCGCATGTATTGCTTGAATACCTACAATTTCGAAAATAAGGTTGCTGCATCACAACTAACAAGTATATACTTGTTAGTTAGTGTTGTGCAATATTGCTGCTTTCAGTGGATTTTATAAATAAATTGCTCTAATTAAAATGATATTTTTTCTAACTGTTTAGGATTTCAAACCTAAATTATAATCTAATATTACAATAGTCATTCGAAACTGATATTTAAATCTGTTTTAGGGACATTCTGGTAATTAATTAAAGCAGTGCGCTTTAATTTACATTTAATTGAATACATTTTCACATGAAAAACGTCCGTAATGATATTTGGGTGTACTAATTAAATTAATGAACGGGCTCTATGATAGGAGTAAATTTTATTACTGTCCAAATAATATAATTAATCTTTGTTTGTCTTCCTCTGATAAACATTAAAATATAAAATCGTGTTTAAATCGCCGTAATTATGAAGGAAAAACAGTTGAAGCGATTTATTACACTCGAGTTATTTTCTGAATCCTACCTAAAAATATTAGTCTACAAGCATTGTCCGTGCTAACGAAGGGAAGCTATTGTAGTCAGCATCTTAATGAATCCTTAAGGAGGGGAAATCTTGATGAAACATTGGATTTGGATTTATATTATTTTATGTTGTAAAATCCACCGGTATATACCGTCTGCAACAGGTTATAAATACCGGAAGTATGTATTAGCAACTTACGACTCGTTGGGCAAGGCACGACAATCACGTTGTATATATCCATTGTTTCACTTTAATTGTCGCAACATTAGAATAAATGGGAGGCTATACGTACATAGGTATACACAGGACGGCATGAAAGGATTTAAATTATAACCTTCTTGAACGTCTGCGGCATTTAACACATCATAATTTCACCGTTTATACTCCGAATTAGTTCCATTATCACTTAGTTTGTCTGCAGAAGAGGTATCATTACTATTATTATTTGCGAGGAGAAATTAATTATATCGTTACAATAGAAACGAAGCATCGATAACATTACACTGGGGTTATTAAGTTTTTTTTATCTTCATGGAAACATATCAATGGAGACGATTATTTCATGAATGAATTGGTCACATTATATTTGGCATCCTATCAAGAACGGTTTACTAACATCCAAGCCAAAAACTATAAATTATTCAATAATTTCGATTGTCTGAGCTTTCACGTCGGGATATCGTCTTATAAAATTATCTTGCTTGCTTAATCGCTTTCTGTACGTTGGTGTAAATCCTATAAGACAAAGGGGTCAGCCTACACACAATTTAGTTAGGAAAGAAAGAATTGTAAAAACATGCATATATGTGCCGTATCGTGGAGTCGTTAGAAAATGCATTGTTTGTGCAATAGAGTATGTTAATAATCAATGTGTATGAGTCGTTGAAAATTGTGTGCGGGAGTTAAAATGT
Organism: Protaetia brevitarsis; assembly: GCA_004143645.1. Classification (NCBI taxonomy): domain Eukaryota; kingdom Metazoa; phylum Arthropoda; class Insecta; order Coleoptera; family Scarabaeidae; genus Protaetia; species Protaetia brevitarsis. The sequence goes on from RXPK01001839.1 coordinate 57,864, forward strand.
CTAGTATTTTTTTTCTAAACTACTATCAGATTGGACGTTATTTTAATTAAATTTCATTTATATTCAGATATCAGCTGTCCGCCGTAACTTCTATAAATAAATATCTACATAAGCCTGCCGTAATTCCATCTTTATATTAATTTTTGTAATACAGTTAGTATCAAAATGTTGTTATAATACGCTATAGTAAAATCTATAAAAAGCAGATTATAATACGTATTATAATAATAATAATAATAATAATAATAGCATTTAATCCAAACTAGGTACAAGAGATACACAAAGATACGTCATAAACAAACAATATACATAATAAATCTGGTGTAAGTATACAACTAAACATCCAACTGAAAGTATTCATTAATATTATATAGGGGATGATCCTCCAAATATAGCTTAAGCGTTCTCTTAAAGGCTCGTGCAGATATTGTTTTAAACCTATCGGGGAGGCGATTATACAATTTTACTCCCATTATGTTTGGGCCCATACTTGTTAAGGAAAGACTATGTTTTGGCAATAATATTGCTCTATTTCTTGTGTCATAAACGTTAGTGTTTTGTGGAAAGTTGTGTTTAATACCGTGAATATAAGAGGTAACTTCAAGAATGTATAAGTTAACGACATTTAAAATTTTAAATCGTTTATATAGGGTCTGCAGGGTGCATTATATTGGGCTTTTGCCATTGTTCTTATTATTCGCTTTTGCGCTAGTAGTACTCTGTCAACATTTCCTGAAGTGCCCCAAAACAGTATCCCATACCTCAGTCTTGATTCGACTTCGCTGAAATAGACATTTCTCAAGGTATCATTATCTAAAATATCTCTAAGACTTTTTAGTAAGTAGCAGTTTTTATTTAATTTGGAAGAAATGTTCTTACATGCTTCAGACCAATTCAAGTTTTCATCAATATCTAATCCTAGGAATTTAACTGATGTAAGATGTTGTAGACCTATATTGTTAATTGATAAGTCGTAGTCACGTTCTATAATCTTCTGTCTCGGGTGAAATACGAGAAAATTTGTTTTCTGGGCATTTAAAAATAGTTTGTTTGAGGTAAACCATTTATGTAAGCGTTCCAGAGAACAGAGGGCAGTTGCCTGAAGGGCGCTATCATCATCGGAAATAATGATTGATGTATCATCAGCGTACATTACTAAGTTTTCTATACAGTTGAGTAAGTCATTCATATAGAGTGAAAACAGAATTGGCCCCAGTATCGACCCCTGAGGAACACCAAGGAGAGTTTCCGTTTGGGATGACCTTATTTTGGTGCATATATTATTGGTTGTCATATCTATCTCAACGCACTGTTGTCGATGCAAGAGATATGACTCAATCCAACTTCCCATTATAACTAAATGCGTATGTAATGGCCTTGTTGTTTTGTTTAATCTGCATGTTGTTCGTGAAATTTTATTTGTTACAGTTTCTTTACATGACAATTTGTTATATTGTAACAGAATAAATATACACTATTGTTATTATTATTAAAAAACCTATAATCTTTTCTGTAGTTTTGGTACGTTTTTACTCTATCGTTTCGCATTCCTAAAATTAAAAATGATTATTTCGTATTTATAGTTGTGCAAACGATTAAATGTTCATTCAATTAATTAATCTATACGACCACATCAAAGTGAATCAATTCTCTTAGATTTTGTTCTGTCCATTTGCCAACGAACACAAACCCTATACGCTTTCCTATACAGCCAAAGGCACACGCAACAGACACAGAGAAAATATACCGTCTTGTTCTTGTTCTCCCGATTATTTTAGTTGTGGAAAGCGTTTCAAAGGGCCCGTCGGCTAATTATTCAAATATATTTAGGCACCTAATTAGCTAGTTTTACCATTTATACTCATCCAATGCGTGCCAAAATAAAGGAGATGCTAGGATATTTGATGTTTTCAGATGAAAGAGGGACAAGCATCGTTTCTTAAATTCATATTTATGCCGGGGGATCTCTTGAAAACTTTATTCTCTCCTACTATTGAAAGCGCGGTTCTTTTATATACGTCTCCGGACGTTAATTTGGATTCTTGCTTCCTACCTCGAGATGAAACGCTTTTAATTAGGAATAATCTTTTATCATTTTGTTGCTCATCGATGATTAAGATTTCTCTTCTTCTTCATTTATATTTTTATAATATTTGTTATTGAATAAACTATACATATTTCCTACACTACCTGTTACTTGTTATATCATCATAATGTAAGTATCTATTGTATTCATTTTATGGCACAATTATACTTTCACATGTCATAATAACAAAACTATTACAATAAAGTGCTACAATTTACTGTTGTGAAAATTGCTTGTAGAATCGTTTAGATACATAGAGGAATTTTTTAATTATTTTTATATATAGTTATTAGAAACTGAATCTACGTAGGAAAACGACTTCGACAATATCTCATACTATATTAGGGAACACGAGTTTTTATCACTTTTTTTCCACGTAACTCGAAAACTAACAGATATAACTGTTGGAGGAAATGGAATCTTAATCCAAAAACGTTTCCGACAGTGTATAATACGTTAGGGTTTGGCCGTTTTCTAGCTACCCAGAACAGGTCTCAAAAGATTTAGCGCGACCATGCGAAGATTTTGTTTGACAGCAGAAAGATATCTCGAAACCGGCTATCGAAGTTCGCTTCTCATCATTCGATTCCTCGTGCGAATACGCATCCAGTAGGCCATATTAAAGCGTCAACTTAAGTTTCAAAACTTTCAAGCTCAAGTATCACAGAAACGGTCTCCCACCATTCGATTCCTCGTCGAAAAAAAAGCGTTCCTATTTCAAAACTTTGATCGTGAAAATCTCGAGTATGGTTGTACTAGTACATGTCGAGTAGTGTAGGTATTTCCACATTTGATACAGCAAAACCTTTCTTAAAGTGACCACAAAAGTGTATGTGTTGATTCACTCGTTATGAATGAAAAATGTGCGTCATTCATTTCATGGAATTTATGTGCAAATTTAATAATCATTATTCTATTGAGGGTCCTCTGTAGTATGACAGTAAACCTCCCCATATGTTAATCTCGTTAAGAGTGTTTACTGAACCGAGTTAATTTCTCTAATAATGTAATCTACACTTTAATTCCATTATTATTATTAGTTGAATCTAAAGCCGCGGGTTATACGATCTGCCACTGATAGATACATTGTTTACTAGTAATATCCTGTTCAAAAACTATTATATATTCACAATACCTCCTAAACTCTACATATGTACATAGGGATTATGAGTTACTTACATTAGGGGCATTGGCATTTAATTTTACGGTGCAAGTAATGATAGGGTGAAAGGATTATTTTATGCAAGTGAACATGATAATGTTCCCCATTAATAGACCTGAACATATTTGTTACAATTACTTGATATCAACGAATACAATTTCATTGTTTCGTCAGCTGCTATTCTTAGATTTATCGTCTGGGATCTAAAGCGTTAAATGGTATCGTAAGTACCTACACTACTGGACGGGACATAAAAGAGCGCTACCAGCAGCAGTAATATGCTGCCACGGGAAGATTAATATTAATTCAGGAATTTGTTAGGGACATGCGTGTTTGTGATATAAAAAAAAAGGCGAACGCATTGAACGGTCAGTATGTTTTTTTAATGCCGCATTACGGGCCATTATTATTCCGAAAACATTAAAAAAAATCACCATAGGCCGCCATTAAAAAATAATTAAAAATAACAATTGAACGTATGAAAAGGAAAAGGCCCAGCGACGGTTAGTGTGCGCTCGGCAGAGTGATACGCGGGAGGCACAAGGCGGACAAGTATCATTGAGGCCTTGTGATGTACGGGAGGGCATAACACAAACACACACACACATTGTAAATTAGCTTCGCAATAGATTCTTGGAATTCCGAACCGGCGGACAATGATTCAGACGTTTTGCAACGGCGAATGGATAATCAGAGTTTCATTCTCTCGTTTTGTTTCACTTCACTTAAGTTATTATTATAATACCCCTCTTCCCTGATCCAAGACACCAGGAGACATCGGCCGGTCCAAAATCGGTGCGAAATGCTTGATTAATATATCAATGCTTGAAGTATTAGCATATTATAAGTTGATTTGGAGAAAATCTTTTGTGGGGTTTCTTTTTATAGCTCGGATGCAACTTCTTCTGAATGTCCAATCAACGCTGCGATGCTGATCATTTTGTTTAAGTTCATTATTATACCGGTCTGTAGATAAAGAAAAAATTAAGTGAGCGATGCACCATGAAATTGCTATGATTGTCTAATCGTAGTCTAATTAACACTTCGTAGCTCGTTTACGTAGCACCGTAATAAATTGTTCTAGAGTCTGATTAACGACAAATAATATATCCCTCCTCTTGCAAATTTTATTTAGGTAGGAAGTAACATTCAAACTTGTCTAATAACATCTTGAGCCCTGCTGTCACCAATCGCATTTACTTTAGTTAGCACTCTAACGACGGACTACGCCATGTCTGTACACTGTTGAAAATAATATCGGTGTTGGCGTTAATTTTGCCCTAGTCAAATATTTTAGTGTTGATTTTTACAAACTTTGCCAGCCGAGTTGACTACGTGTGTTTAACAGAACAGAAATTACTAGAATTTCGTGTGAATTCTTTGTTCAGATATAAGGATTTACTATTTTTCTAGACATTCAGAAGCGTCAACCAATCAACATTTTTCCCTCGGATAGGAATATAGAAACCCCAACTAATCTAATACGGTATTGCATTATATGCACCACGTGTCATTGCACGTGTCTGTTTTCGGGTTTGTTTCTGCGTATTAACATATCCAAACAAACCACCAAACGTGTACTGACCTGCAAAGTGTAACCTTGTGTTATTAAACGTTAATTCCAGTGTGCATAAAAAATTTCATCTTAAAGATGTATTGGGAACATTTATTTACGTAATTAGTTCAGATTTGAGTCAAATAGCATAAACATTCACTTAATTTTATAATGGTTCTCAAAAAATCGTTTCAAAATTGGCACTTTTAGTTGAAACCAAAACTTTTGAATGAGTGGTTCTGCATATTTATAATTGAGAAAATGTCTTAAAGAGAGAATATTATAGCAAAAGACGTGTTTAGAAAACGATGTTAGATCACCCAATAGACCGCATTCATTTAGTTAAACAGCTAGTAAATTTAATAATTATTCCACAAATCAGTTGGACAAAATAACTGCTTAACAATAGACAATACTTGGCTACCTTTACTCGTCAAATTTAAACTCGTATAGTTCTCGACAAAATAACACGAAAAGAGTGTGGACCTGTCCTGACTATTAAATTAGTCAAAAAAGTGTTAAAATTTTCAACAGTGTATGTTTATAATAATTGTAATAAAATAAAAAAATACTTCCTGACATTCTCGTTGTTTATACAATTCATCATCGTATCCCCTTTTGCAAATTTTCTTGTCCGTAATTATTATTTAGTTAAACAATTTGTATATTTTCGATTAAAAAGCGTCCGCATACCAAGAACTAAATACTTTAATACCTACATATAGTCAAAATAAAATGAAAAATCCCCGCATTTGAGAAACAATGGTTTAGCGTTTCTAATAATAGTAAATCCCCTAGCATCTATTGTCATTAATTTTCGCTGCTTCTACTTTTTTTTTTTAATTTAGAATAACCTATTATATCTCTTATTATTACTATTCCTGGAATTCTCTGGACTTGATATTACAGATTGGGATAGTTTCCACGTTGAATTATTTTCAGATTATCGTTTCGACTTCCTAGTCGATAATTCCTGATCGGTGAGATTTAATCGTTAAGTTCGCGAGAGAGGTCACTAGAATGGCTACGGACGTCATATTTGGCGTCATTTGAGTGGTGTGCCATCGAGTACGGTGACCGCTACAGGACCTACCTGGTCTCATGATCGTCCGACTTGGTCGCCGTGTTCGGTAGTTTGAAGTTTTAATAATTAACACCGTCTATTCAATACGGATGCAATTATATTTTTGTAACAAACGTCTGGCCGGCATTAGAAAGTTGTAGATCGGGCGTATGGTTCGCCTATAATTATACTAATTGTCCATTAAAGCGTTCAGTTATATACTTTATAAAGCTGCTCTGCCGGGTTTGCATCTCTCCTAGCATCAAACGGGATAGGCGTTTATTCTTTTAGCAATCTGACGTGCTGCTGACCCGTTGAGAATTACATTAGATGGGCTGGATCGGGTACGGCCTTCCACATGATTTTATACGTTTCAACTATTCACAGAACTTGTACGTCCCAACTTTTCTATTCACATTATTTTTTTCTTTCTTCAATCCCATCTTCTCCATTGGTGAATAATAAATAAATTTAATTATACACCGTGCCTTAAGATATCCACATATTCATAGGCCGGAGTCGAAGACAAGCCAAGTTTAATGAAGCTCCTTTTCACTTAAAACACACTAACTCCTTAATGACCTGCATTATTTCTCTCTATACTTTCATCTATTTTCAATAAATCTTCATTCATTCACGGGTGACAACACGATAAAATATCGCAAATACAGATTGGGATACTATCTATAGTTGTTACGCCTACGTGAAACTCGTGCGATAATGATATTCTCCACTTAATTAAATAACTGACTACGTTTACAATTGTTACTGGGGTCGCCTTTTTATTTGCTCCAGCGTTGTCCAAGACCGTTATCGTGACTATATTCAATATGCTTGGTACCTGAGATAAAAAGGCGAGTGAAGGCATGACCCAAGGTATACAGTCGAGGACAAAAGTATTTAACAATTTTACAAACAAACCGATCTGTAAAAACAATCTTCATCCAATTCAATGTCGAAAATTCTTTATAATAGCCAATCTGCACAAACTCGCTTTGAGGATTAATCGAATATGTACGCTTCTAGAGATTTCAACTGTATGTTTCAAACGTAACAAAATACATGAATATGAATATAATTTGCATATACATATATGTTTCTCTAAGTGCATATCTATAACTCATTCAGCATATCATTAAAAATTAACAAATTTCTTCGGGAGTTGTCAAAACGAACCGGCCAGGGACACAACTTTGCACTCGATTCGCCCTCAAACTGTCCGTTAATCCCTTTATAAAGTTGCGCGATATGTACGCGCGTTTGTATTTGCACACAAACTATCTGTACGTTCAGATAACTAACACACTCGAAATTGCTGTCAAATGACGTGACGTAGATCGAATAGGTGTACCTACTCGCAAATCTAATGCCCTTATACACTTTTATGAGTGTGTAAAACCGAGGTTTTTTTTGTACACGAGGGAGTTAGTAAGATTTCCGAGGGTAGAGTGTATATAAAAGGAAGCAATCTTAACAGATGAAGATTGATTGTTCGTTTGGCTTGACTTCTATATTATTCCCTTGGAAATATAAAGATTTCCTCTCATTCTTATACGAGGTGATGTAAATATGTGTCCACCATTCTATTATTATTGATCATACGATGTACCAAATATTTTTTTTAATATTGATTAAGATATTTACAGGCCCTTCTGTTGGCATTATTAAATGCCTGTAAATGTTCCAAATTTAATTAGTGCCACCAAAATGTGCTATAACGTCTACTATCCAAATTTTTCCTATTGTTTCATTTGCACTTTGTTAAGTTTAGTTTCATTTCGCTTGACTCAAGGTATAACATCAGATGATCCAAGGTTCATGAGTACATACCTTGGTAAATAAAAATATTATATATTGCACTCCCTGTAAGAGTTGCATAGAAAACATCCACTTATCATATTTGGTTTACGCTTTAAGAGCACAAGCCAATAATAATCGTTACCCTTAATTAGTCACATAACAATAAGTATTGAAACTAACGATGTATGAAAATCGTCTCTCGTAATTGGACGTCTCACAATCAGCGGTTTGTTCACTCCGGTCTAAATGAAAGCGCTCTTTCGAATCAATGGAAATGCCAAAATCGCAGCCTTCCAATACGTAGTCGCAATATCTTTCAGGTAACCCTCCCAATTATTAAAATATCCCCTGACAATTAAATATGAATTTATTACCGCGTCATGCGTCGGGAATGAATTGAATTAATTTTATAAATGCCATAAACAAATCTGGTATTGCAGGGCATCTTTTTTGCCAGAAAAAAAAAAAAAACTCTATTCAGTAGTAGACCATTTTGTTATCTACTTTCATGTAAAGGTCATCTTTTGAGTTGAATGCGAACGCACATTTACTAGTAGCGCACTGGGGCTTCTGTTACTTCGTCTTGTCACTGTAAATCATACGCTTTTGCAGAAGGAGAAAGGACAAAAATTAGCGTCCGTTTTGTGTGTGTGGGCTCTACTGGAATCGTATAAACAATTGTTCGGATGTCGGGAACGGCTCATTCCATTTTTTCCTTGATATCCGTCTCTCTTTTCGCTGCCGCTCCACCTTTAATATGCCTCCTAACACATACACCTAGAATGATTAATGTACGGACCGTTTCGCCATTACGTATTACTTTACAATATTCGCCTACACAGTTTAAAAACTTTAAAACTATTCTAAACTCGAAACCGATTGTATTATAATTTATGGAAGTACATCGTAGAAATAAATCATGAACAAAGTAACCATTATCGTCTACACTCTTAGATTATAAGTTTCGGGTTGGGAAACGGTTTTCGGGTACGTTTTTAAATCGCTTGATATCTCAATCGCCCTCGTCTAGAATCTGTAGTAATTTTTCAAATTAAATTTGTACCTATTTACATACAATAGAACATTTTATCACATGTCATAAATCGAAAGACAACTTATTCTGTCTCATTTCATTACTACCTAATTGCTAATTGTAAAATATACAGAGAGCTACTACTTAAGGGCACTTTGGTTTTTGGTTTGAAAATGCTAGATACAAATTTTTATTTTTTTCAGTTTTCGGTTTAATTTTTGTCGTTTTCCTTTTACAGGCTCTGTCTATATCTATATCTAAGGATATCACAGCAATGATTTTCGTGAAGTAAGAGGAGTACTTTATCTACAGTAAGGGGTATTTATTCTAATTTTACACGGATTTTTACTTATATCATAATTTTTTGGTTACAGCAAATTTTTTGACCGTAACTCCTTGTTTTGATCAAGAATATTGATAGAATTAAGGAGCTTTAGTACCATGTAAGTTATGGATACAGAGTCGTTGATGGAACATCTTTCATAATATCTCCTTTTATGGTCATTTACAGTAATTACTGAGGTATGCTGTTAATTTTTGTCTCCGTTCCTGGTCTATGTTTATAGTCATGTAGAAAAGAACATTTCATTGGTATTGGTTAGCAACTGTTTGATTCGATATTATTTATTTCTAATCGTTTGTATTTTGCAGAATGCAGTCCGTAAGCCATTCTTGTTCAAGTTCCATTCAAATTTCGCGTTTTCTTTTGCTTGTTTTGGGTAAGATTTTGCGTTATTTTATATATATATATATATATATAGTGTAACAATTTAATTTTTTAGCGGCCTTTATTTACTTGGCGTTCAATTTAGATCAGCATGCGTCGTCCAATTTCCCTTCCTTGCAGCCAGAAGTGGGGCGAAAGAACATTCAGTGTGGGTAAGTAAGTAATTTCGAAAAAATTATGTAATAAAATTTCTAATTTTCGCTTCTTTACAGTATCCAGCCGGTGACTCAAATCGGCAAATCTTTCTGTTTGGTACCCAATCTAGGATTGTTGGTGTTGGTGTAGTAGACAAACAAAGTTTGAAGTGAAAAAGTGCAGCGGAAAGGTATTTACTCTAATTTATACTTATTTTTACTATATATTGTATTACAAAAGAATATCTAATCTTAGTTTCCTCAGTAGTATTTTCAGGACTTCGCTGGAATATCGATGAGAGATCACGGACTTCAGAACCATGCAAAGCACCACGTTCCAATTATGAAGTTCTTATTGCAACTATCTATTTTGTTAATCTTAATAATTGACTTCTACTGAATTTAATTTATTTACATCGCCTTCTTGTTTGTGTGTTTAGGTTAATCACGTGTGGTTCAAAATTGCCTTATTTGCAGCTAGGAGTCGGGCGAAAGGACTTTCAGTGCGGGGTAAGTTATTAAAATTAATCCCATTTCGTCTCAATATTTATACTATTGATTTTTTTCCTCTTTACTTCCATAGTGTCGGGTAGTGCGCGATTTTAAAACCGTTTTTCGTCGTAATTATTAGCATCGGCAGTTCAGATTAGCACGTGCGGTCCAACTTCATTTTTTGCAACCAGGAGTCGGGCGAAAGGACATTCAGTGCGGAGTATGTCATTAAAATTATTAGTTTGTTGTGTAGATATTTATACTATTGACCTTTTCTTTTTCCTTTTCAGAGTGTCGAGCAATGCGCGATCTTTTATAACCGTTTCGTGATCGAATAGCTGTGAGTTGTGATCTTAAGACTGCAGTGCCCAGGCATTCAAGGATCTTGGTCACCAGGGTTTAGTGATACAGAGAAGACTTGTTGGTAATGCGTTTAACATTTCTAAAAAAATATGTAATAAAATCTCTAATTTTCGCTTCTTTACAGTATCCAGCCGGTGAGTCAAATTAGCAAATCTTTCTGTTTGATGCCCAATCTAGGATTGTTTGTGTTGGTGTAGTGACAAACAAAGTTTGAAGTGAAAAAATGCAGTGGAAAGGTAATTACTCTATTTTATACTTATTTTTATTATATATTATGTTACAAAAGAATATCTAATCTTAGTTTCCTCAGTAGTATTTTCAGGACTTCGCTGGAATATTGATGAGAGATCGCGGACTTCAGAACCATGCAAGACAGCAGGCTCCAATTATTAAGTTCTTATTGCAACTATCTATTTTGTTGATCTTAATAAATGAGTTCTACTGAGTTTAATTTATTTACATCGCCTTCCTTGTTTGTGTGTTTAGGTTAACCACGTGTGGTTCAAAATTGCCTTCTTTGCAGCTAGGAGTCGGGCGAAAGGACTTTCAGTGCGGGGTAAGTTATTGAAATTAATCCCATTTCGTCTCAATATTCATACTATTTACTTTTTTCCTCTTCATTTCCAGAGTGTCGGGTAGTGCGCGATTTTAAAACCGTTTTTCGTCGTAATTATTAGCATCGGCAGTTCAGATTAGCACGTGCGGTCCAACTTCCTTTCTTCGCAGCCAGGAGTCGGGCGAATGGACATTCAGTGCAGGGTATGTCATTAAAATTATTAGTTTGTTGTGTGGATATTTATACTATTGACCTTTTCTCTTCTTCCTTTCCAGAGTGTCGAGCAATGCGCGATCTTTATAACCGTTTCGTGATCGAATAGCTGTGAGTTGTGATTCTTAAGACTGCAGTGCCCAGGCATTAAAGGATCTTGGTCACCAGGGTTTAGTGATGCAGAGAAGACTTGTTGGTAATGCGTTTAACATTTCTAAAGAAATATGTAATAAAATCTCTAATTTTCGCTTCTTTACAGTATCCAGCCGGTGAGTCAAATTGGCAAATCTTTCTGTTTGATGCCCAATCTAGGATTGTTTGTGTTGGTGTAGTGACAAACAAAGTTTGAAGTGAAAAAGTGCAGTGGAAAGGTAATTACTCTATTTTATACTTATTTTTATTATATATTATGTTACAAAAGAATATCTAATCTTAGTTTCCTCAGTAGTATTTTCAGGACTTCGCTGGAATATTGATGAGAGATCGCGGACTTCAGAACCATGCAAGACAGCACGCTCCAATTATTAAGTTCTTATTGCAACTATCTATTTTGTTGATCTTAATAAATGAGTTCTACTGAGTTTAATTTATTTACATCGCCTTCCTTGTTTGTGTGTTTAGGTTAACCACGTGTGGTTCAAAATTGCCTTCTTTGCAACTAGGAGTCGGGCGAAAGGACTTTCAGTGCGGGGTGAGTTATTAAAATTAATCCCATTTTGTCTCAATATTTATGCTATTGATTTTTTTCCTCTTGATTTCCAGAGTGTCGGGTAGTGCGCGATTTTAAAACCGTTTTTCGTTCTAATTCGATAAAAAGTAGGTGCGTGGATTTTCAGCCGCTTATAAGGAATACTGGGGAAGCAATGAAGAATTCAAATTCATGGTAAATGTTTTTAAATTATTATTCTCTTCTTGTTTTTTATTTTTTTGTTTTATCCTTCTTCATTTAGATTTCTTAAAATTACAATCTTTTTATTTTTTTTCCAACTAATTTGCAGAATAAATTCGATTAATTATATTATTATTACTATTATTATTAATTTACAGGACCTTCATCGGCATTAACCATAACCTTATAAGGGACACACGGCTGGGGCTTGGGATAATCCCAGTGCGCAGTAAGGCGACACCCTTTCCTTATCTTTTTTTTTGAATTAGGTAAAAAACATATTCTGCAATTTTTATTCCTTTCTTGCAGAATAAACCCCGAGTGTTGTGCCGAGTGCAGTGGCGTCGAGTTCGTTTTTTGCATGGAGGATGGGGTCATGCAGATGAAGAATTTTGGGTATGTACAAATTTATTTTGAGACGCTTTAACGCTCGATACTAAATTATCTTTATATTGTTACAGTTTCCTGACGGTGAGTCTTCCTCTTATTCTATCGCGTGAGTTTTCATTCTTAATAGCGCAATATTTTCATTGTTTTATTTCTTTTATTTCGGAATTTATTTTCGGGGCAGATTTGGAGAATTTCGTAAATAAAAAAGAAGCTCATTTCTTTCTTTTGTCTTTTTTGATCTTGTAGAGGAAAACTAAAATTGCATTCCCAAGATCATTTTCAACTATAATACTTACTGTGGCTTTATTTTTTATCTTCTGAAATGGATGATAAATGAAGAAATTAGCTTTTTTAAATCTCAAACATTAGTAACGGTCTAAGTGAATCAGTTGTATATTAACGGACAATTTTTTTCTTACCAATTCTCATTGAAATAATCCAAATTAGATTTTATATATACTCAATAAATATCGGATTTTGCCCTTCTAATCTTCCCGGAATTAATTCGAAGATTAACAAAAACGCGTATATATAAACAGACGTCTAATTAACACGCTTTTATTATTGCCGCGTTGGAAGTGAATAAAAATCGATTCTTTATTGTCGTGCGGTGGTGTATGTATGTACACGCGGTAGAACTAATGCTACACAAAGTGTAATAGTAGTAGGAGCGATATATTTTTAGACCTGGTTGGATTTTGAAAAGTTTAAATGTAACCAAAGTTGAAGGAGTAATTCTTTAGAATTTTTCTAAGGCCCCTCGGCCTATTATTCTATGAATAGAGACATGAGAAAGGCGCTTAAATGGTTCAGATACACCATTAAAAGGGATTGCTTTCAGTGACAACATCTGCCTGTTTCTGCGGTGCTAGTGGTAAGAAAAAAAGAAGATTCTCTCAAATTGCTTAACAACGTTTTAACGACGTGACCCGCGGATAAATTTGAAAATTGAAATTACATACTAATTGATGTAAAACCGATTGAGACAGGTAAATCCCCATCAAGAAATTCCCATTTTAATTATAATTTCAAACAAGAAAATTGGGATTAGCTTTCCTACCTTGCATTGTATGCCATAATTACTAAAGCGGAGGTTCACCTTAAGCCCATGCTTACAACTTATTAAACGTGGGGACAGGACCAAGCCAAAAGCCCCATTCAGAGATTAATGCCTTTTGTATATGTTACTTGATACGGATGTCACATGTATATTAACGTTTAACCAGCATAATCACTATGTCTCTCTCTCCTCTATGTCGCCGCCGGTTTTGGGGCTGCCTTTTTCCTAAAACACCCACGAGCGTTTGTTAACAAATTATTACTAGTACGCGTTTCTACCCTTCTGACCTGCTCTCACCAATCGGTTTATATGTAATTTCGCCCTAGGTCGCTGCTAAAATTTAAGCTTCTCATCGGCTTTTTCCTGCAATTTCGTGCCTTCGGGGCCGTATAACGCTCTCGGCAGAATTATACACAAATAACAGGGTGGGAAAGGTGGAATTTGATGTCAATGGCGTAAATATAGATAGAACAGAATTCCATGTGAGGAATTTCAGATACGATGTAATAAACACGCTATTAATGTACATGGACGAAAAAAAAGGATTTAATGAATTTTTTTTATTAAGGAGTTTATAATTAAAATTAACCCTTTATTTGGCAACATGACGGAACAAGGTACAAAAAAAAAAAAAAATCACACTGTTGAAAATATTACGGTGTTGGCGTTAATTTTGCGCTAGTCAAATATTTTAGTGTTGATTTTTCCAAACTTTGCCAGACGAGTTGACTACGCGTATTTAATAGAACAGAAATTACTAGAAATTCGTGTGAATTCTTTATTCAGATATGAGGATTGACTATTTTTCTAGACATTCAAAGCGTCAACCAATCAGAATTTTTCCCTCGGATAGAAATATAGAAACCCCACCTATTCTAATACAGTATTGCATTATACGCACCACCTGCATTGCACGTGTATCTGTTTTCGTGTTTGATTCTCTGTATTAACATATTCAAACAAACCACCAAATGTGACTGACTTGCAAAGTGTAACCTCGTGTTATTAAACGTTAATTCCAGTGGGCATAAAAAATGTCAACATCTTAAAGATGTATTGGGAACATCTATTTACGCAGTTAGTTTAGACTTGAATCAAATAGCATAAACATTCACTTAATTTTTATAATGGGTTCTCAAAAAATCATTTTAAAATTGGTACGTTTAGTTGAAACCAAAACTTGTGAATGAGTGGTTTTTTTCATATTTATAATTGAGAAAACGTCTTAAAGAGAGAATATTATAGCACTAAGAAATAGGAGTTGCATATTAAAAAGAGGTTGTGTTTAGAAAATGGTGTTAAAACACCCAATAGATCGCATTCATTTAGTTAAACAGCTAGTAAATTTGTCTAGTCTAGATCAAATAAAATGTGACTAGAAGTATTTTATAATTCCACGTGTCAGTTGGACAAAATAATCCCTTAGCAATAGACAATACTTGACTATCTTTGCTCGTCAAATTTAAACTACTATAGTTCTCGACAAAATAACACGAAAAGAGAGTAGACCTCTCCTGAGTATTAAATTAGTCAAAAAAGTGTTAAAATTTTCAACAGTGCAAGCACTTAGCGTGGAAAAATGATTCAAGAAGTATTATTAAAAAAAAAACCTTTCGCGTTTCAAATGCAGAAAATACATGTTGCTTCTGAGGTAGTAGAATTACCTTCCTTTTTTTTTTTTTGCTAAATATATTGTCTCATGCTCTTTATTATCTTTGACTGAAATAACACTTTTTTTCAGTTGACAGACATGGTTTCTTTCAAATAGTGGCAAAGATTTTTTTTGATTTAAAAATGCTCTTTCTCTGTGTCATTTTCTCAAGAAACTGCACAATGATTTACACAATGCCCAATGTTAAGCAAACGTCTTAATTATTGTTATCAAGGGCATGCTGAAGTCTTGTCAAATCGCATGCGAACAGGGACCAGAAAATTTCCGGAAATTTGCAAAAATAACCACATTACATATCTTCATATAGAAACTTTTAATAGGCGGAATAAAATATGAACTTGTTGCCGTGCTTAAAGTTTGATATATTTATATACAATTTCTCTTAGTTAGGTACTTCATTATTAATATCATCAAAGAAAAATTAATGTAGTATACGATTCCTTTAATATTTAATTGTAATTCTATCTAGAGGTATATATTGGAGTTTGACCTGTTATTGTTATTTCTATATATACCACATAGGACAAATCAATATTATCAGTGAGTGGTATAAAATTGGTATCCGTTATTAAAATGGTCAATATTTAACCTGCAATTTTGTGACAGCATACGAAAAACGTAATTACAACGGAGTATAATTAAGAAAGCGTAAGTTGGGTCGTAATGAATTTATCTCTACTTTGGTTACGGGAATTTATAGTTCATAATGCCCCATCGTATTGACGCGCTTAGGCCGTCAGCAGTATATGCACATGCGGTCCTCTAAGTGCCTATATTAATTTTATTATAGACATAAAGACGTCTATTTAATTACATATACGTGTATATAAAATAAAACCGATCGGTTTTTGAATTACATCATATTAATTTATTAAGCCATATTTCAAGGGATTGAGTCGTTTATTTTCATCCGGACAGGCCTTCAAGTGTTGCTAAATACTGGGCATAATAAAAATCCGTTTTTGTTTCACTTCCGCGGCTTTTTCTCCCCTCCCCCCCTCCGTGCGTTCCCTCTTTCTTATATCGATTTAATTTATTATGGTACATGTTATAAATTTCAATTAGACTATCTCCCGGTCTTCGTTCTCTCATCTCGCCTGTGCGCCTTTTGTTTTTTGTCTTGCTCAATTCCTGTTCCTCAAAATGTCGCGTTGTTCTTCATTTGCTCACCTCTTGCGTTTTATATATATAGATATATTTTTTATTTCTCTTTAATCGTTCGTCTGCTGTCGTTTTCACGCATCGATTGGCGTCAATTCTTTCCTCCAGAACGGAACGGTTTTATGTATGTCCTGTGTCAAAATTGTAGGCGTCCCCCTGTACAGGACGACGGGGACATGCTAAACAGCTGATATTACATAGAAGCTGTTTCTGCAGGCCTGTAGAAAACTCGCGAGCAGGTTTATATGAGAGACCTAGCGTATATACGGAGAGAAGTCTGGCTTCATTGGAATGCCGGACCGTGGGGTGAGGGGCGGCCGCTTTTGTCAATGAACTTGCTTCCACAGGTAACTTCGTAAGGCCAGTATTAAGCCTTATAGTATTAGAACAACATCACTCAATTCATTTAACATGTATAGAAAACACGGTTCCACTACATAAAAGACACGAAATAAACTACGGAATTGACCGGGCACAATTATCAATATCTTTTTTTTATACATAATATATACGTATGTACCTTAATCTAGCAATAAAACGGAGAGTTACCGTAAACGTAAATTAACCTTGATTTATAGTTTCTACCGACCCAAAACCGGTATATCAGTCAAAATATTACGTTTCATAAGCATGTACTCTAATTAGGGATGCGTGGTGTTCGTATTGATTTTTCTTTAACATTGATATGTTTTAACCAATATCGATGGTTCTTATCAATAAAAATCCCCAGAAATATATTATAACATTTATAACGCAAACATCGAAAGTTGAATCTTTCCTACCTCGTTTAAGGTGAGAAAGTTTTTATTTTCTCATTCAAATGGTACTCAAATATACACTTAACCGCAAAATTAACGCACCACTTATATATTTCGATTTATTATAATTACAGTCAAAATTATCATACATTTTGAAAAACATATTAAGAATAGAATACACAAACAGAATTATTTCGATAATAACAATAAGTTTGACTTAAATGAATTGTAGGAAATAAACAAAAACTGAAAATATGACTTCTTTAACAAAATCATGTAAAATGATCATTATTATTACGAACACAAAGATAACTTTTTTTGAACCGTATTTAGGTTATCAGTAACTAGTGTTACCACCTCTGGCTGTTATTGTAGCCTGACATCGTCGTGGCATACTTTCAATTAGAGATCTGATGGTTTCTTGAGGGATATCGTCCCATACGCGAATAAGACTTTGTCGCAGCTCGTCTAAGCTGTTAGGTTGTGGATGCTGACTTCTAACCTCCGTTCCATTATGCCAAAGATGCTCGATTGGGTTCAGGTCTGGACTACAGGCTGGCCACTCGAGGATTTGAATATTAACGTAATTTAAATATTCAGTAACAATATGTGCCGCATGTGGCCTCGCATTATCCTGCATAAGAATGAACCCATCGCCAATGTAAGGTGCAAAAGGTATCACAAAAGGTCTAAAAATGTCTGTTATGTATCGTTCAGAATTCAGACGTCCACCATCAACGATAAAAAGTTCCGTGCGAGCTGTTAAAGATATTCCACCCCATACCATTACTGAACCGCCTCCGTATAATGTGTTCTCGAATGTTACATGCGGAATATCTTTCATTGGCCTTCTGTCACTCTTGGACGATGATCAGAACTTACAAGGCAAACCGTGACTCATCCGTAAATAACACCTGCTCCCAATGATGGATTTCCCAATCCACATGCCTTCTTGCAAAAGCCAATCTGTTTCTTCGGTGGTTTGCAGATAATCTGGGACCAGTAGCTGCCTGCCCGAGGTCGTAAATTTTGAGTACGAAGTCTTCTTCTTATGGTATCTTGACTAACAGCAGTGCCATGAACCGCGCTTAGTTGTATTTGGAGGCTTCGTGCAGTAGTGAACCGTTCCCTAAGTGCTGAAGCATCAAAAATCGATCCTCCACCGCATTTGTAGCTCGTGGCCTGCCTTGCCACGTCGTCTAGCGTAATCGTTGGTCTCTACAAATCTGTGCAGAACCCTACCGACCGTTGTATGACCACCCAAATCTTCTACCAAGTTCGCGATTTGTTAGTCCTTCATTGGACAAAGTTACAATTTGAACACATTCATCACGATTTAAATTTCGTCTAGCACGTTCCATCGCAAACATATGTATTCCACGAATGACAGTTATCTTATCAATTGGTAAAACAATTAAAAAACAATGCCTACGTTTATTTTAGAAGTGAGGCTTATTTACTTGAAAAACAAGCCCCTCATGAAAAGCTGCTATGATTTCAAAATTAAATAAAGAATACAGACAAAAACCTACAAAAGGCGTAATAATGAACAAATTATTATAACTAATATTAATGAATCGGAAAATATATAATATTTCTTGAAATAAAACCAAAAGTCAGAGTGGTGCGTTAATTTTGCGGTTAAGTGTATATAAATTCTTCTCCAATTCTTTGTTTCTATTCTGCAATATTTTGCTTATCAACTCCATCCTCCCTTGTCGAGGTATTCCCAATTTCTTATGTTTCCATATTCTTGCCGCCATATTTTTTCCACCGGTTTCGATGCTTCCAACCTCAATAAGTGTTCCCACCATTATAATTGTTTGTCTTCCATAAATTCTAAAGTTGCTTGTATGTGTAAGTCTTTTCTTATGTCTGTGTTTGCAATGCTTTGCTTATCGCATCATCTCAAGCTTGTCAAACGGTCTTCCCGCTTTCTTAATTTTTCTATTTTCGTGCCTGCCATATCTTTTCCACCGGGTTCGATGCTTCCAACGTCAATAAATGTCCCCACCATTCTAATTGTATGTCTTCCATGAATTCTAAAGTTGTTTGTATATGTAAGTCCTTTTTTTTATGTTGTTGTTTTTTATGTAAGTGTCCCTACCATTCTAATTGTTTTCCTTCTATAAATTCTGAAGTCGTTTGTATATGTAAGTCTTTTCTTATGTCTGCGTTTCCGATTTTGTCTCTTCTCAGCAGCTCCATTTCAACTGCTTGTATCTTACTATTTTTTTTTTTGCTGGTATTTAGTATCCATCAGTCACAATAATATGTTAGTATTGGTCTAAAAATCGACTTTCAATACATTAATTTTTTTTATTTATGAATTTGTTTTGCATTGTTTGGTAGGTACATATTCAGTATTTTTTTCAATCCTTTCATTTATTTTTGCTTCTTGTGTTCCATTCTCATTTAATGTTACTCCGAGATATTTGAAGGTATTGATTTGTTGTGTAATAATAATAATAATAATAATAATAGAATTTATTGACAACTATTACATTTCAAATGCATTGTCAAAAATACTATATCACCCGTGAGTGCTCTTCCTATACCCTAGCCTTTTGGGTTGATCTTCGCCCAACCGTAGGTTAATCAATTCCTAGTTAATGATGTTGCTCATTCTCGACCATTATTTTCACAAGAAATTTTGATTTTTGACGAAATTATTTAGGCACTGATAATTTTGATGTTGCTTCTGTCAACATATGACATTAATCTTTCCATCCATCAAACAAAACAAAAATGATGGTTACATCATCATTCATATCATTTTCTTCCAGTCCTTTATACCAGCTGTTGATGGTGTAGTGTAAGTTGGTAACACTGACATGGGACTCAAATATTTATCTAAATAATAGCAGGAAAATTTCATAGAATCTAAAGTATGTAGGTATGTGCATAAGTATGTAATAGACAAATGAAAAAAACTTGCAGAGATTATTAAAAAAAAGGAAGTCAGTAGTTCTTTGGGCTAACTTGGATCCTTGTCTACAAATCTTTCTATCGCTAAATTCAAGGAATTGTATATCAGACTTGGAAGATTTTCTCTGGATGAAAGAAATTTTCTTAGGATTTAAATTCCAGAAGGTGTCTTCTACCATTAACATTAATCTTCAAACGTAACTCCATTTATTTCCATGGTCTAAGTTATTTTAATTCAGACAGCCGGATAATCATCTTTGTCCTGCCAGTCATCAATTTCCTGTAGCATCAATTCATCTTTAGTATAAAGCCTGTTTTTTTGAAACATTTGGCAAATGTTTTAGCTTTAACATCGAGGTGCCACATTTTATTCAGGTTTCTAATAGCGTCGAGTAATGACGTAGTTGTATTAGTTGGCTCTTCCATATTGTCTGAAATGGAATAAAGAACAAAATGCACAGATAGTGAATTTTTATCAAAAGGCATGCGGATACAATAGGGGTAAGAATCATACATATATAAGCGTATTTTACTTAAAAGTGGAGTTGCATTATTTGGTTTCATATAGATTTTATTATGACTTTTATAACGAGAATATTCGTGAAGACACATCAACTATTGTTAAATATTAAATAGCATATATTCCGGTATAACATATGGTAAGGATGCATAATATGTCACAGATTAGAAAAGAGTATTGTTTAGGGATAATACAATATTATTATTACGCAAAACGGAAATCAGTTATAATATGTAAGTAGACCGTAGAATGTTGCAACACCCCTTATAATAATAATAATAATAATTCATTTGGAAAGAACGCGGCGACCATCTTGCGTCGGGCCACGAACACATGAAAGTAAACGTTCATCTGTCAAAAGTGACAGATCCATTGTCTATCTGAGGTATGTGCTATGTAGGTCTGAGTTTATACATCCTCTTTTACAGTCAGTTAAGGAGAGGCAAGCTATTAAAATCTTCTTCTCTTTGCGTGTACGGACGCAACACCTTTTCGTTTTAAATGAAACGGACATTAAACAAAAGATTTTGCGGTGATTAACTTAATGATGGATGTATAGGAGAATAAATAAGGCAACTTGTTTTTTTTTTAATATTAATTATCAAGAATTCTACCTGTTGCAAATCGGTACATCTTTTTTTTTTACCAATATTTGTTATATTTCCGGGAAATTTTGTCAGTTTTCCATATCCAAATCTGAATAAGGTTTTAATAATATCACATGCTTTAATTAATGATTTTAAGCACATGGAATAATTAATAAATAAAATCCTTATGAATGTATTAATGTTCACATTATTTTTTTTATATAAAATGAACGCTAATTTCTGATTTTAACTATCTAACTAGCAGTAATCTTCCGAAGGTAGTATCCAATTATTGAATAACGTTTGATTGCAAAGTTCTCGTGAATGATTTTATAGCGCATAATAAATGAACATTTAATAGTATGTATGCATGTACACTTCTCACAGGAAAAATCGGGACACCAGCAATCGTGAATTTTAAAATTTTTTGGGTGTAAATGCAGCTTTCAGAGGATATATGCACTTATCAAAGCCATAAATCACTTTTTTTGTATGTATTATTGCCATCAAAGGTAAAGACTGAAAATTTAAACAGAAATATAAATATATATAGAGAAAAAAGGTTTATACATTAAATAAACACATTGGAATTTCGGTGGCGGTGTTTCCTTAGAAATACCGAATACGGAAATATTAATGCAAAAAAAAAATACATAACAAATAAAGGCCTCTTGAGTAGACGCACATTTAGAAATACACATATATGTATTTAACATTGTTTGATGTTATGTAGAAGATAATTCTTTTTAAAAAAAAAAACATGGCGATGGGATTTTAAAATTATATTACCTATTACTTACTACGATATTAGTTACTTAGTTTGATTTATGCTCGCGAGTATTGCTTTAGCAATAGACAATATGTCAAGCAGCCTCCTAAGTTTTTGAACAATGTGATTTTCACACATGATTAATTACACTATATTGATCTATTCATTAATTGTTGTTCTTTAGTATTCTTAAATATTGTATTACTACAACATATTTTCTATGTTTTAAAAAAATTCCAAAAACAGTTTAAGATTATTTATACATTTTTACAACAATTAATTTCGCAAGAATTATTTATTTTATTAACCCTCCGTTTATTGTATTTTCAAGAAATATATCTTAACTGTCGCCTGTGTAATCCAATGTCCACTTTTGGTCTGTAACACAGCTTCAGGCAGTAGCAACGAAAAAGTATTAAATACATTTAATACTTTTTGAATTTGATACATCAAATTCAAAAATAAATATTTTAGCACTAACTGAGATTGACGAACAATATGCTTTCTTACAATATTTGTTATGTATTATAAATCCAATAATATTTTAAATAATTGTTAATAAACCTGTCCTTTTGTTAAAGAGTCCCAGTGTTGGCCCATATCTAAGAAAATAGATCAACGAGGTCGGATTACACAGGCGATAGCTAAAATATATTTCCTGAAAATACAATAAACGGAAGGTTCATAAAATAAATAATTTCTTTGCGAACTTAATTGCTTTATTTAAGAATTTTATAAATAATCTTAAACCTGGTTTTGGTATTTTTTTATAGATAGAAGGAAACTTTATAGTAATACAATATTTAAGAATATTAAACAACAATAGTAATTAATACATCAATAATAGTGTAGTCAATAAATCTATGAAAATCACATTATCCCAAAACTGAGGAGGCTGACTGACATATTGTCTATTGCTAAACTAATACTCGCGAGCATAAATCGAAGTAACTAATATCAAAGCAGCACTAACAAGTAATCCCATCACCACATGTTTTCTTAATAGAGAATTATCTCTCTCATAACATCGAACAAGTTAAATACATATATATTTCTAAATGAAGCCGTCTATTCAAGAGTTCTTTTTGTTGTTATGTATTTTTTTTCATTGGTATTTCTAAAGGAAACGCCGCCACCGAAACTCCGATTTGTTTATTCTATACATAAACCTTTTTCTCTTTATATATTTAATTTTCTGTTTAAATTTCTAGTCGCTACCTTTGATCGAAGTAATATACATAATTAAGTGATTTATGGCTATGATAAGTGAATACGTCCTCCGAAAGTTGCGTTTACAATCAAGAAATTTTAAAATTCTGGATTGCTGGTGTCCCGATTTTTCCTGTGAGAAGTGCTTTAAGGTTTTTTTGAAATCTGCCTGTTTTCGACAATGCTTCTTTTTGTGATTAATGTATGTATTTGTTTAATTTCCTTGGAGATGCATGTCAATTTTGTTTTGTTTACGTCACACAAACAATCTCATTTCTCGTTAAATTAATAACAAATACTCAGATTGCTTCCCCTCTTTCCACGTGTTATTAGGGCGTTTCTCTAGACTACTCCGTCGGATATGTTATTATTTCTTTGCCATCGTAATTCGTACCGTCGCTCCTCGTCTTTATTTCTATTAGAGCTCATTAAAATCTGACTGGATAAAGCAATACTACATTTCGTTATAAAATTGGTTTATATTGCGGAAATTCTTGCGCTGGTCTGCCGTCGACTCATCCCTCTCTTCTCTTTTAATAATTGCTACATTGTACAAATTACGTATTATAAAAATATGTGGGGTCGTATAAGAGACATAAAAGGCGGCAGGATACGGCCGGGGTGCTGCCGTTATGTGGGGTTTAAAATCGGCGAGGCAATTTTGTAACGGCGTTTATAATGTTCCCAATTCAATTTATAATTTTTTTTTTTTAAAATACGCCTTGATAATTGTCATTTTTTTTTTGTAATGCTAATTTAATTTAAGTAAATTAATCGTGAGAATACGGTAAAGTATTGTTATGGTTAATACCATAAATATGATTTAAAATAATTAATTAATTGGAATAATTTAATAACAATTAATCTGGTAGAAAGCTTTTATTTAGTTTTTTTTTGTTATTTATTAATAGTGGGAATTGCTTGATAGATAAGTTTTTGGGGGTGTATTTTGTATCAATGATCTTTATTTTTATTAAAAAATCGAAAATATGAACTTTGCCATCAATATATTTTTATAAATGCTTATGTATGGGTTCCACAACATTTATAATTGTACGCTTTTTTCTCAAATGTGTAACATTGAGTGTAAATATATATTTTTTTTTAAATTAATTAGGTGCACAACCATTGGTGAATTGATCTAATTTCAATTTACCGCCACTCGTTATCGTTCTAATTGGTTCTAACCTTTTTTTTTTTTGCCTCGCACCATTCGTTTGAAAGTGGAAACTAAACAGATGGGAGTATGGGAATCGCTTCTCCCGAAAGGACGGTGCGAGTTGATTTTTTTTAGCATTCATATGGTAACATAATTCGTTTAAGAGATGGCCAACAACCTTAAATTATTATAATAAGCATTAAGATTCGTTTTGATATTATTAAAACCTGTTATAATATTATGTTCACACCCATCGGGATTCTTTACGTAAAAGGACGCCCAGATTATTGCTCATCTCTCCGTCTTTAGCGGCTAACCATGATATTCGCTCTTAGTATCTCATTTAAAAACCCCCATCACCTTTAACTATATTGGTTTCAATTTAAAAACTCGAACGTTATCTTTAGGATCTTAGACGTTATTAAGGAATAACTACGTTTATATGTACACCTTTAATATTATTATTATTATTGTCATTATTTCCCAAGGTCTTACAATCAATTGTCTTAACGCAAACTCTCAAAATGACGAAACACGTGATTTAGGATAACGCGCCGTAAATAAAGGTAAATAAGCGGATATTGAATTGATTGGTGCGAAATGAGTGTTACTACCATATTTCGCTGGAAGAGTCGAGTTAACCTTTTCCGTGCGCGGGCAACCAACGGTTTAACGTCGAACTCCTCGGACCTGGGCCTGTGTTCTAAGATATACATCGAAGGCTATTAACAATGATGTAAATTTCAGATCTGCATAATTGGCATGGAATTTCGAACAGCCATATTTCATACACACAACCGCAAACCATACGAAATAGGTTTCTTTTTTTCTGCCTTTTACCTCACTACATATGCTGTATAGTAGTATTTCATCGCTAACGGGGACTTCTCCAGTTGCTTTGCTTTGTTATACAATCCGCGTGAATATACAGAGACATCGGAAAGAAATTCTCAAATGAGATGGTTAATCGGGTAATTACAGATAAATAATTGTTGATTTTTTTTGTTTGGATTTATTGTTTCTTCAGTATTCTTGATTTTGTAATCCAGCTCAATAACACTTCCGCTTTCATCGAGTACTCATGCCATATCTTCATAATAATTCTCTTATATATACAAATATACCCAAACGTCTATGTGACTTTTTGAAGCTTCGCGTTTAATTACAGATCTAATAAATCTTAATATGGATAAGATTACGTATGCGTTTCTACCAAATGTTATTGTTTAATATGTTGCTCTATAAATGACACGTTTTATAATCAGCTAATCCTTAGTTAAGTTTGTTCGGAACAGTTATTATGAAGTAGTTGGCCGTTGAAGGCAAAAGATGACAAGCACGTAACCTACGGCTAGCTCCTTTGTTTTTTCCTTTAACTAAAAGTATTTTCCATCAAAATGGCTGTTAGGATCTCCTCTAGAATTACGCCCCTTAAATTCCCTTCTTTTCTTAGACGCATGATTTTAATGCAACTCAAAGAAAAGGGAATATTAAATAACATACATATTCGCATCCACCGAACACGCAGTAGCATCTCGGGGCTCTTAAGCATTTTAGCTGTTCAAACATCTTACTCCACTCGATGTCATTTTGGTACTTGTGCTTGCCGTTTTTTTTCCCCCTATTCCCGTTCCGCTCCTTTCCATTTCGAATGCATACAGTTGAAGAGGAAATCAATTTTCTTCTACCTGCCCCATCACCATCCATTGAGAGCAGTTCGCACAATCGTCAGGAGGAGGGACGCCGGGGTTTATCGAATTATCTCGCTATTTAAGCACTTTATCCCGGAGGCGAATTAGATAAGGAGTAACCTTTCGAAATGGAGAGACGGCGCGCGTATTTTCTTCGATTGGATTAGTTATTGTTTTAATTGAATGCATAAGGGAATTAAACTGTCTCACAATATGGAACATCAAGCAAGACCTAATATCGAGTTTATTATGGTTATTAGCTTCTGCTGTATGCATATATACTGTTAAAAAGGTTTTTTTTTTTTAACGCTCTTCATTATTGGCTCTTATTTATCCGTAATACGCTTCAAGTCGAAGAAAGGGGCAAATGAAGTGCGGAACAGTTCTATACGGCTATTAAAGGAATTGTGTGAGTGGTTTGGTAGCAATAGGTTGCATATTAATCTTTCTAAAACAAACTATATGATATTTCATCCATCACACTCAGCGACACATACTAATATGAATATTCAATGTAACAATCATACATTACAGCAAAAGACTTCGGTAAAATTTTTAGGATTGAACATCGACCAAAACTTAACCTGGAAAGATCACTGCATAGACTTAACAAAAAAATTAAATTCACATGCTACCAAATAATATTTAAAAAACATGATAGATAAAAACATTTACTTAATTATTATGGCCAACGTTTCACAGTAGACTTTGCTATGGGGTGATCTCTGGGGGTTCTCGGCCGCTGCGAATGGGGTATTTTTGGCACGAAAAGGATTATTCGATGTATAGTAAATATTAAATCCACCGATTCATGCGACCGCATTTTAAAGAATTAAATATCTCACCCTTGCTAGCGTTTATTATTTGGAGGTCTTGTTGCACGTCCTTTCGGAATAAGGCTGATCTCGCAAAGAATTGGCGATGGGCATTCATATAATACAAGAAACAAAAAAAATTTAGTGTACCTCTGAATAAATTAAATATTACAAAAAGAACCCCTATATCCGTAGGAATAAAATTATATAACTTGCTTCCTAATGACATATCAACAATCACTAATATAAAGCACTTCAAATTGCGAGTACGTTCTATGCTGGTTCAGGACAGCATCTACTCCGTGGAGGAATTTTTAATATTACTTAAACGATGAGCTACTTCATTCGAACATGTATGTAATGTATTGTTAATATTTTAGTTTTGTGACTTGTCCTGTACACTTTGGTGTCTAATTGGACTAAATATTATTATTATTATTATTATTATTTAAATACTATTTTTTTTTTAAATCACAGAATAAGCAATATTTGTTTGTTGTATTCTCATATTTCTTTTAATTTCTTTAATTAGTTACAGAGTGAGAAAGGATTAATTAATACCCCGTACAATGAGCAAACTAATATGTACCATTAAACAGGTTATCTAGAGCGATGATACGATGATAAAGTAAACGTATAGTCTTTCACTATAGCCAGCTATCTCGTGCATTGGCAGTGCAAATACAAGGGCACATGTTCTGCGGGTCGAGAATGCTTAACAGATAGCTCCTTGCATTGAATCACTAACAATCATATTTTATTTTTGATTAAATCATTGGATAACGTTTAATGGAGCGCAATCTGTTTTCTTTTTACGCTTCGGTCGCTAATGAATTGAACGAAAGAATTATGTAAACGCAATGCCAAAAGTGTTAGTCAATATCTGTGGAAGTCTTTTTCACTCGAGTGAGTAATCCATTTGGAAAGTAATTCATCGGAAAATATAATTAGTTCCGTGGTGATTATTGTTATTTATTTACATTCCAAATATCAGAAGTTTCGATGTGAAATATCATTATTTATTTTGCACAAAACGATTTAGGAAATGCCTGTGGATGACACAGTAAGTGGATAGAACTAATACGGCCACGTCATTCATCACCGATGGAGGTTATCGAAAACGCTTTGCGGTTAGAAAAGTGTCAAGTGCGTTACTTTATTTACTTGTTATTCATTCAAAATTACATCGGAGACCAGAAAAAGCTATAGCGAAACTTACCATTACTGTGGCATGGGACACTATATATGATAATTACCTAAAGAAGATTCTTTGCCGATGTACAATGTAACCATGAATTTAGTTTCTTGGTATTTGCGGCATCATTGGGAAGTGCTGATGAAATAAAACAATTAAAACAACGTTTCGGAAAAATACATATTGCCTCCATCAGAAAAACTGCAAAGAAGGATTCACAGATTAGCTATAATGCGGCAATATTTTTGGTGAATTTCTTATCTGAATTATCATTCTAAAATTGACTTTAATTAATTAAATTTATCAGTTATATTTTTAAATCGTGAAAAAAAGAACTACAACAAGGATTAATAAGTTGGCTGTAACGCGGATATATATTTTGTTGATATTCTTACATAACCTTATTATTCTATTTTATTCATTACTTTAATTAATTAAACGTACACTTTTGAAACAATTATAATTATTGTAAGCCTCATAACTTAATTTATATTCTATACATAAGTTTTCCACCGCGAGGTGATGCAATTAAGGAAAAATGGCAAAAAAAATCATCGGGGCTATGCGTGAACGGTTTATATTGTGTGCGAGAAAGGAAATGCGGGCAAATCATTAATTTATTGCATCGAATTCGCCCCATTTCATTTGACCGCGCTTGTCCCGCCGTGTCCCTATGTTTTATCACCATTTGATCCTATTAATCGGGCGAATCTGAAAGTGACAGCGCTACCGTCGGAATTGTAATATCTCTGTCGATTTCTTCCGGGTTATTTATCCTCCCACTCTCCGCGGACACCATTAGCGATATCGGGAGACCAACAGAGAGCCCCCCCTCCCGGAGCAATAATGGCGGGACTCTCGGCCGCTTAAATTATTCCCTTTCATTCGTGTGATTGCTTTTAAGAAAATTAAATTTATTGAAACGGAATCGAATGATATACCCAAAAGTCGTCCTTCACGTGTGCCATACACGCAATAATGTTACGCAAGATTTCCCTCCTCTTCCTAAGATAAACACATCATCCCCTTTTCACGTAAAAAGGTTGATATTCATAAAATGGAAAGCGGAATTTCAGAGGAGAGGGCCTATTCAATCAATTTTTGACACCTATCTCTCGAAAGGTACACCCTCAAAAACTTCCCATCCTAAGTCAATTCAATTTAATTGGATCTTGAAAACTCTTCGATTAAATTTTTGAAGTTTATTTTCCCCTTTAAATTGACAGCGTCCAGATAGGAATAATTTTCGCTTATATGTTTTTCCTTCCTTCTTAGATTACTCTTTTCTTATTGTTAGGGATATAAAATCTATTTTATGGCATTTGAGATTCTCGTTGAGAAATACGTATGCCTAAACTAGTAATAACTTGAATTCATTTTACTGATTAAAATAAATATTATCACTCCATATCTTATTTTGGGATATACTTGCATAGTAACATTATTTTGGCGCTGACACATCAGTCCTCTGCACTATAGTTTTGGCTGCTAGTTGCTACGCAGAATATGTAAATTACATGTAAGTTTTTGGTGGAATCATACCCCAAAGTATTTCGATTCGTTTTCGCACACTATTATTCGTGTTAGCATGATAACCTGTGCTTTCTGATCATGGCTTTCGCTCTTGTGTATAGGAGTGTTTAACACTGCTTGTATTTCTTCTATTAAAATCTTTGGAGATGGTATAGAGAAGGCAAGCTCTTAGGAGTCTGTGCATGATTCATGTTCGTCCCTCTTATTATAAGAGATAGAGGATTGATTTAAATTTGACGAAATTGTGACAAAAAGTGAACTTGTAACAAATGATGTCTAACAGAAAAATTATATACAAAAAGTTTTTTTCTTTCTGATTTCAACCACGTATCACAACAAATGTGGATAAAATTTTTAGATATTAATGCCTTAATTGAGAAATGATATTTTTTTTATGAGTAAAAAGCCTTTGATAGCCTTCAAATTTCAAACACTTCAATCATTTTTTCATTTTTAATTAAAAATGGCCTACAGTAGCGGAGAGAAACGAGATTTGTGAAATAGTTTTTTGTTTAACTAACAGCTTCTTGCGGGTTTCGCCGTGTGTCAAAACTTTCGCTCGACGTTTCGCTGTTCATACTGACAGCTTCTTCCTGAAGAAGCTGTCAGTATGAGTCAACTTCATCGAGCGAAAGTTTTGACACACGGCGAAACCCGCAAGAAGCTGTTAGTTATAGTTAGACCGGCCGTGAAAGCCTACGCAGTGTTAGTTTTTTGTTTGTTTATCGCACCTGTATACAGAAACAGCGAACACAAAATGTTTAGAATTGCACCGAGAAGTACAATAGCCCCATGTGGTAGCAGCAATCTTCCAGATTTTTATGGAAATTTTGATAGAAAATGAGACAATAAGATAAGGGGTTTTAGTTTAAACGCTTAGATGGGGATTCTGGGAAATCGTCTCATACGATGTTTGCAGTTTTTAAGATGGCAATAAGACGGTTGACCGGTTCATAATGATACAATTGTGGGAAACTACCTAATTGTAGGTCTAGGTCTAGAGTCTCTGAACCACTGGATTTGATATAATTGAGTTGTTGAAGTGACTAGCGAGAGCGCTGTTAAAAATAATATCTATTTAAGATGGAGTACAGAAATCCTTCTGTACAAAATTTGCGTGCCTAAAATCATTTGAATATTTTAGTAACTGCTGTTTTCATTTCTTTTATTATTGCTGTTATTATTATTCACTTGTTGTTACAAATAAGGTGTAAATACAAGATATATCTAGTTTTTCTTTGCACTTACTTACACATTACTTCTTATATACTGTATCTATAAAGCGATTAATACAAAAAAAAATGTTTAGTAGTACAGAAAAAAACTGTAACTTTCCTTACGTTTATCCTAATCGACTCATCCCTATCAGATTTGCAGTAAAACTTCTTTTCTGCTTTCCTACTTCTACTAGTAACAGATGTATAGTAGCAAAAGTCCTCAGTAAACAAGACGATAAAACAAGAACTACCCTAATCGAATTTGACTACTCTGTCCCCTCCTAATGAAATCTGACGTTAAGCAGTTGTAGTATAGCATAAAACTGATTTAATTAATAAAACGCTATATTATCAATTATCTCCTAACGTTTGGTTTTAATTTAAAGATAATTGATGGAAAATCCGAAAAGGTTTACAAGGGTTTGGACGGGTGTACAAACAATTCCCTTTCACCCTCGCCGCGTTGTGATTCTGCATCTATTTATACGTAATACGTTCATTCATCATTGCCAGATTGGGTAATTAATTGGTATATTGAATTTAAAATGCGGGAATTTTGTTTAGCAGCAATGTTATACATATATGACTGTGTTGGATATGTATATTGGGAAATGGGAGGGGATATTTTGGTTGTAGTTAGTTTGTTTGTGGCAGTTTTACATTTACCAAGCAGGGTATTATAGATATATACTATTAATCACTGTCATTTTATATATACCGGTTGGTTATGTTGTAATACAACATCATTATTAATGATCTAGATACTGTAATGTGAAAAAATACTTTTGTTCTGCTACTGTTTTAAACTGAGGCCCACAATCTCTCATCTCCAGTTTCGGATATGTTCCCCGTATGTAGGACGATACATTATTCCTCTTTACATATGCTCACATATTTCTTTTTTAAACCCCGTCATTTTATTTAATAATATCTCAAGCGGCTTAAAAAATCGCTCCTTATAAATGTAGAGCGTTGCCTTTTCACCGTAATCATTATCGATATAGGGTAGAGAAGTTCTTACGCCTCCGAAACGTAAAAGGGAAGAGACAAGTTGGCTTTTACTAGGTACCTCAGGTTCCAGCCATGGGAAAACGAATCATTTTTCGTTAAACATGAAGCTGCTACCATCAATAAAGTTATATATCATAACGCAACTGACGTTTACAACCTCAAGACTTCCAGGAGATAAACAATTTTTTTCCCTCCGTTTTCCGAGGACGTGTAAAAAGACCAGATTGTCGCCGAGTTTCCTTTTTTTCAGTAATTGTCAGTTAAACTAGTCGATAGATACACGGGAATCTAAAAACACACACCAACGCGTGGATTTGTTTGCGTCCGTATTAACTATTCCGGATACACCGTGTGTATTAAAGGTTTAATATCGAGTTATTATAGTAATTTTGAAGTTGTGACGCCTACGGTTCCTTCACCGGTGGATACCAAAAAACCACTTGAACATGGGAAAATAATACACCTATAAGCGCATGGCGTGCGAAAGGATACATCTAAGACCCTACAGCTAGTATAGTTCTGGTTCTGTCAGGTTCCCTGTCAGTCAATAATTAAAAAAAAAAAGAAGCAGAAATATGTTAAATAATATCTGTGTTGTTAGGTCGGTTATGTAAGATACCCATCACGAATTTGGCCTCTGTTTTAACATCTTACGTTTTATAAAATTTGACACCTGAAGTACCAACCTAAAATATATACGTCTACCACAATATAATAGGCGACTTAAACGAAAAAGAAAAAAAAGATATTCATATGGTCATGTTTTCGAAACGCCGTACATATGTCACTAACACTTCTTAAAATATAAAATATGAAGAGGCCGTTTTATATTATTGACGGACAATCTGACAGTGTACCTTTTATTATTCTTGATTTACACATGTGCCCGGCCCAGACGAAAACGGAATATTTTTTCCGCCGTTTACCTGCGTTAAATTGTACGTTTTAAATCTGATTTCATTTTATTTCGTGAATTTTGATGGACTACACGCTGGGTGTATGAGAAAATAAAAAAAAAGGAGGAGCGAAGAGACAACGCGAGCATATTTCCTCTGATGCCCCTCATTTATATTTAAAGTTATATAAGAGCGGGTTCTTTCACTTCACTGGAAACCTTAACAAAATCTCACCTTAATCTCGTATTCTTTCGTGTACAGTTATCATAAAAAGATATTTATATTTCGGACTCTTTTTTTGACGATTTTAATTAAGCTATGGTATTTATTATTATTTTCTTTTTTTTTGTTGGAGTGTTATAAACGGGAGAGTTTTATTTTAAAGATTTAAAGTAATTTTTAAAATGTTAGCTTCTTCTACGGCCACCTATTTAATTCTGTTTTAATGAATAAAAACTTGAGTTTCAACTCATTTGGCGAATTGGAACATAGTTTTGCAACCATTCATTTTTCTTTCCAGATAATCGTTCAAAAACGTTGAAGTTCATCAGAAGTTAATCCGAAAAGTATTGAAATAATATGAAAAAATTAAGGAATATTAAGTGCTTTATTAGTAATCCAAATAACTTACCGTAAAGTGTAACCGAGTTTAATAGAGTTGGTAGCAATTATCAATGATTTCCAATAGAATTTTGCTAAATTAGATATTTCATTATTAAACCTTTAGTGAATCGGGGCAATAGTAGGTTAATATTACAAATATTTTTTTACAAAAAAAAATATTCTAACTTACTAGAATTACTTTATTTTCTACTCAATGACAACTTTTAAAAAACAATTATATATTATAGCTCAAACTATCTACCGTTACAATTTCAAATTAATTAATTATTTATTTACTAGAAGAATGTACATCAAATCTACAAAAGCTATTTATTGTATACGCATACATGCGCGATTATACAATAAATAAAAGCACAATTTTAGATATAAAACTGGTAGTAGAGTTTTCCAGATGTATTAAAGTCATTGAATTGTTAAACTCGCGCGAGGAACATTGCTAAATGTCCTGTGAAGTTAATGTTTCTTTCCCGTACTTCTTTTTTTTTTTAATCCTTACTACAGCTTTTTGGCAGATTTTCTTTTAAGATCGTAATATAGCAGACGGTATTAATCGCAGAAGAATGCAAAATAGAGATACAAACAAATCCCTGTTTTAAGGTCCGGCATCTTTTTCTCTTTGGAAATTATCCAACTGTATACAAATTCGTAAGTTAAGTCTGGAAAATAGGATGAGAGGCCCCGGTATTAAATCCGTTAAATCGCCTTTTCTTCAAATAAAGCGATTATAGGAATATGTGTGTTTGTACAGATACGTAAAGTAAACTACAATAATTTATAATTTCTCGAAACGAAAACGTCTCCATTATAGGTTCGCTCTCCTCCTCTCTCGGTTAATATTATTTCTAAATTAATACCATCATCCTATATATGGCGTGAATATATCTTATGCGATTATTTACGATGTAAAAATACTAAATTCCCCGGTATAAATTCCATAGTTAATGGAAATGTCTTTTAAAACAAATAGGTGGTATGCCTGTACGACTGTCTTAAAATGATAAATTAGCCAGATTATGACGTACAACTTTATATTTATGTAAATCTGTACTTAGGCCAGTTCCGACTGTAATCTACATAAATTTTCACCTTATATTGCCCGTGTGCAACGGGTATCACATTCGTATTTATATTCCACAACACCTTTATAGTAGGTGACATTAAAATCTTATTTTCGTGTATCTTTTTCGGCTCCGTTTTGACCTTAAATAAGAAAAAAAAAAAAAAAACTATCGTAGAACCACTTATTCAGGTAATACATACATATCTACCTGTATATTTTAATTATTTGGATGAAAATTGTTTGCGTGTTGCACCGTATTACCGCACCTTTCTAACTAAATGGATCTTTCAATCATGGCAGAGCCCCGTTATATTGTTGAAGACCGAACTTGTAACATCGGGATTTACTATCATTCCGACATTGTGGGTGTGGACGATAAAGGAAATGGCTCAATTATTTCTTGATTTTTTTTTTGTTTCTTTTCCTTCTTTTTATTACCCAAATGATAGTCTTCCTCTTCATTGCTTTTTTTTTTTGTAGGAGAAGTCCGGGGTAGGTTGACCAAATGTTTCACTTCTGAATTTCTCTAAACTCAACATCGAAGGGGCAAACGTAATACATTATTTAAATTATTTTATTAATTATCAAATTTTTCTTGATTTAATTTTAGCTTCTTCAGGGTGCTAGAACGTATGAATGTATGAAGTTTTTCCTACAATATGTTAATTAATTTTTGATTTTTTTTTTGTGCCATAAAACGGCTAAAAATAAATTACTGAAGATTTGGTAATTAATCAAAGAAATCAAACGATTGGATTTTTAGTTCTATTTAAATTGGCGCTAAATTAATTTGTGTAGTGGAAACGAAATTAAACTTATTAAGGGGAGGTTTACATGTATTTGACTGAAAAAATCGATTTTTGGTTTTTTGCATTTTTTGAAAGCTCCAAATATATAACATACATGGTTAAAGCGGTTTCGTAATATTCGCATTGTTTAAGCCGCTACGGCTTATTAAAAGAACGGGTGTACCGAACACAAACGGAGCAAATTAGATGTAATACTATATTCGACTCGGGGCTACTCTGGTCGAAATATCATACTTATTGTTTGTTAGTGTATGTATAGTTGTCTTTAATAATTAGAAATGCCACTGTAGTCGAGATCACAAATAAACGACAGAGTAGCTATTTATATTACAATAATATGAAGCAATTAGATCCGAAATAAAACGCACATTTGAAAGAAACTGATTCTAACAATATTTCTTTTACTTAAAACACACTTCCCACGCTTTAGAAAACTACTTTACCATAAAATGTATCAATTTATTGCAGATGCACTTACTTACACTAAATTTCTTATAAAAGCTGGCTAGAATATGATGGCAAAGATAACCGCACTACGGATCATCAGAGTAGCACAGGAAAAATGGAAGTCGATGCGATGCCTTAAAAGAAATTTTCGCACGATTTCGGATAGGCGACTGAGACAAGACAACTTTTTAAGCAATTTGTGATTTTTAGCCGTACGAAGATGTTACTGTTCAAGAAAAAAAAAGAGAATGCGTTGGAGATGTACAAAAAAGAATGAGTGGACTTTGAAGAAAGGGCGCTGGTAAACTGACTGACAAAGTTATTGATAATTTAACAATAGTGTACTGTGGACTAGCAATTAGACAACATCCAGATTCTGCATAAAAAATGAAGGCAGCTATTTGGGCTACATTTCATTATAAATGTTCAACCGATGCGGATCCACGACACATTTATTGTCCAAAAGGTGTAGACTACCTATGTAAGTGGCGCGTTGCAGAAGCCAAGGTTGAGCTTGCTTCATTCATACATGACCCTTTTGAAAAAAAAAAAAAACAAGATGCTATTAGGCCGATTTATGATTTTTTTTTCTAGAGTGATTTCTTGCAAAGATGCATTGGAAAAAATTGTCAAAACTGAAACGACTCGTTTAGTTCATGTGTGTAGAAACTAGCTCCAAAAGATTTACACTGCGACCATAAACAATTCAACTTGCTACCTACATTGCCGCAAATTTATTCAATGAAGGTTACTTTTCTGTATTACAAATAATGAATGCGGTGGGAATTGCAGTAGACTTGATGCCAAAAATTTCGTCATCAATTCTGATCGTCAGCGCATACAACGAGCAGAGCAGACTATGTCCAGCGCTGCAAAACTTGCTGTGCTGTCTAAAGGGAAGCAACAAATTTTGCAAATGCGGAAGTATGAAGAAGAAGAAGGATTAATGTATAGTGCTGGAATAGCTGACTAAGTGTTGTTGAACTATTTGTAAAAAATTTTGCTGAGAAACTTTGAACGCGTTTTTCTCGAAACATGATTTTTTCAAATCTGCGTAAGTTCTAGTTCTTCAAGCGTTCAATATATCAACTTAATTCTTTTGTTTTCTTAATGTAAACAGTTTTATTGGAGGTTATACCTAATATATACTAAAAATTGCAATATTTCCACATTTTTATATCCACATACACACAAAAAAGGAATAGAAAATAATCAAATCAAAGTCCAGGTATCTGCCACATTGTTTGCTTTCGACTTATTTGGTTAAATTTAGGTATAACCTCCAACAAATTTAATATATTTCTAACTCTTCTTTTTATTTTCAATTTCGGATCACTTTTGCGTATGCTAGAGTTTACGCAGTTTGACCGTGTTTTCTGTGCACATTGCTACCTAGATACAAATAGCGAACGTTATAGTGGTCTTGTCATTAAAAAAAAAATATTTTTTTAATGTTCAAGTTTTAATATATTTATTAAGAAAAAGCCGTATTTTGTATATCTTTTCCTTTCTCTGAAAAAAAAGCTCAAAGTTTTTGGACTTTTCCGATATATATATGTAAACCTCCCCTTAATAGCAAAATTTGAGACCACAAAAATTCTACTCACGACCATCTACATCGGGTATGTATTGGAGCAAAATTTAATATTCAAATTTCGCACAACAAATCCCCTAACCTGTTGCTCTAATCTGACTGATTTCCACATATGTAAGTTATAGTACAGTATGTGTGCTACCTTACCGATTAACTTCGAAAATGGATGAGGGCAAAAGTGCCTTTAACAGCAATTTGCTCCGACCTTCTCAGTTTTCCATTTTAATAGGGATTTCAATAATGATTGGCAAAGCCTCCTCGATTTTGCTCCCGATTGTACACTTAAAGCAATTAAATTTCTCACTCACACGAAAATAACTATAATTACACTTCCCAACACATAAATTCATAAGTTACACGCATACAAAACTCCTATACATATGTAAATTTTTAAAAATGCCCATAAATTACAAGCACAGAGCCCGCCAAGGGCTGTAATATATTTGGTTTTTCACACCTATTGCCATAATAAAGTTCACGGTGCGTTAGGAAAGTATGCAATGCAACCTTATACCGGTGTGTATATAATATAGTAAACGTACTCCTTTCACAAACGGCTTTTTTATACGTGTGCATTAATGAAAACGCGTTTCTAGATTGCGTATATTGAAACAAATACCGATTGTGTTCTAGGCGCGAAATACGAAACTTTTTAATTAGGATAATTTATGAGAGAACCTTTTTGGAGTAGTATAAAAAAATATTTAATATCCACTTAATTGACAAAACAACGTTGACATTTATTCAAACATTATACCATCTATATTTACTTATATACTATTCTAGCAATTATTTCGATAATTATATCTTCGCTATTAACAAAGAAATATTTCCCCGTAACCCCAGGCATGTGGAAATAGCTAAAAGGATGCATTAAATTATTAATATTTTTAATTGAAAGGGCCCCCGCTGATGGAATCGATAAAAGTACGCTTGTGGTACACTTGTTCTTGAATATTTAATTCAAGATTGTCATTGGAAGATATTGATCGTCAAACTCATGAACTCTCATGTTTTGTAGTATGAGTACATATGTACATATAAAGTGCGTTTCCTACTTGGCACACATAAGATAGATACAATGAACTAGATATTACATGCGGAATAAAATCAGGTATATATGTGCAGTCGATAATACGCTGTTGCCATCAGTTTAATCTTTGGACACTTTTTGACAGAGTGGTATTTATATTGTCAGAGTTGAAAGTGTTGCACATGCAATACGAGTAAATAATGACAGTTTATTTAAGCGGATTCTTTTTATTTGCCATCGTGATGAATTATTGTTTCTTATGATTTCATACACCAAGC
The DNA here is from genome assembly GCA_004143645.1 of Protaetia brevitarsis. Taxonomy (NCBI): domain Eukaryota; kingdom Metazoa; phylum Arthropoda; class Insecta; order Coleoptera; family Scarabaeidae; genus Protaetia; species Protaetia brevitarsis. Next base: position 96,353 of record RXPK01001839.1, read on the forward strand.
CTTCGGGTCTTGTGTGCTAAGTGTATAGTATTATTAGAATGTGGGCGAAGTATCCTTGAAATATTATTGCATTGCTTCATTATTAGAATGCCTTTATTGATACCATTGTAATAATATGTTCATATATAGAGTTAAAATGCGAAAATTCATCATTAACCACATTTTCAAATACTCATTTTTTTTTATTTCATGATGATAAACAGAGCAGTAAAGTGTAGAAAGTTTTAAATACTCATTTTATGCAATAACTTATTGTACACTCGTAATTCTAGTTTTTTTTTTATTTCATTGTGATGGTAATATCTCTATTTAATAATTTCATTAAGTGACGTATTTGCGAGTTTTATTTTTTTTTTCCGGAGCATTTTTAAGCTAACAAAACAGAAGTTCATTATGTGCTCTTGAAGTTTTAAAGTCTGCTCGAGCGGTTTCAAGTGCACCAAAGTTCAACGTTTTTAAAACCGAGAAGTTAATGCCTGCCTTTTCCCCTTGTATGTATGTGTGTTGTGTGTAATTAACAGTAATTTGCCTAATTCGCCGATCGGTACAGGCATGTTAACTAGTGCTTAACACTTGCATAACTAGAAGTGTTCGTTCTACATCTGCTATTTTGGTTCTGAAGTGAACACAATAAGCGCGCCCAGTTAATGATATTTGAAAAAGGAGTTTATTTGTCCATCACCGAGCTAATAGAACTTCCTGCTGGGGAAACAGGAAACAATATATTCCTTGTAGGTTGCTTTTAGCGTTTGCTAAACTTCGACTCTCTGATTTTTTCCCTGGCCTGCGTGAAAAACAGGAAATTGTTAAGTTTTAAAACAGAAATATCCTGTTATTGTTATAATGAAAATAACCAAAGTATGTATATTTTCAAACTTTCCCTGATTACGGTTATTATAAACACTTAATTACGATCGGTGCAAAATCCTCCAAAAAGAATTAATCCCTTTTCACATTACCCCATAACATAAACAAGCCGATCTGCTGATGGATATACACCTACATATAAAGTCTGTTAGTTCCATCTTAAAACCGCGCAGTAAAATTCACGGCCAAATGGTCATTCTTGCATCGTTAGGTTACTCGCATGGAAATATTGTAAATAAACATTCATAACGTTCATGCGAGCGCGTATAAGCTGTGGATATATAAACACGGTGCAGGCTTTATGCATAATGAAATTAGCGAATTATTCCGTGGCAGTTTTGGTGAAATAAAAACTGTATTAATTGGTTATAATTTGCGTTATTAAAACTTTATCTTAGGATATTAAGATTTATCAAGCAGATAAATGTTATAATATATACTTGGCCTTCATATTTATTGAATGGTATATTATTATTATAATGCTTTTTACTAATAAACAAATGGCGATTATTACCATGTTATAACAGGATTTAATTTCTCAGTCTATAATGTCGGTAGCATGTACAATTTCAAGAAAAATGTTTTAGAACAACAGTTATTACAATTTTTTTTTTTGCAATTCTAAGCTAACTCTAACATTGGTTGTAGGTACACTAAAATACAAATTTCACGTCTCCCTAAAATTTCTTCGTGAGCGAACAATATATCTAATTTAAACATAAACATATCTGAGGCAGCACTCTACGAGAACTTGAGCGCTCAATCAAACAAGGACCACATTTTAAGCAAACGCAGAAAAACATTATACTCATAAAATAGAAAGAAATAATATTTTAGGCAGACATGAGTTTTGAATTTAACTGTACATGTATATTCTTATACGTTGTATAAATGAATTGCTTTCTGAATGCATCTTTTTAAAATCCTTAGCAATGAATTTAATTCCTCTAATCCGAAATATTTCCACAATACATTTTTCACGTATTAATCGACCTTTTGAGAGTATCTCTGCTATAAGGTATTAATTTTAAAACGGCTAACAAAAAAAAAAGGAAAGAAATGATGGTAGAGTAGCCAAGGAGGCTGCGGAATTCAAAATATGCCATCCGGTATAAAAATGTCTTTATTTTCAACCAAGACAGCGCGCAACAAACAATATATCGCTGCTTAAACAAGAAAAAGAAAAAAAGGTTGGGTTGTTTTTATAGGGGGAAATATTTCTATTGAGGCGTCAGTATGTGACAATAGTTGATTCTTTTTTTTTTATTATTATTGTTCGTTTCGTATTATTTAAAAATTAATAAAAATGTTTAATTGCAAAGGCAAGGTAAAAAACTAATGGCATTATTTCTCAGTGCAACGTTATATGGGAGGGAGCAACAATGGGGCAATAAAATCTTATTACTTTTAAGAGAAATTGCGGCAGCCGGCAAACAGTAGTCCCCCTTTATGTGTGTATGTATGAAGATACACACCATAACGGTTCTGGATTGGTTGGGATATAATGAATGAAAGGATTATTTACTATATTTATTAAATAATATCATTAGGAATGGTAAATTATAGTAAAATATGAAGTTAAAGTATCATTAATTCGGTTGACAACTTAATAAAAATAAGGTTTTTATTAGGAATGTATCTTAAGATAAAGATGATTTGGGTTAATTAAGGTGAATTTATTACCAACAAACTGGCGGTAATTAAATATAGTTGTTTACCTAGGCTAGGCGCAAAGATATTTTTATTAAGTGTACATAAAAATTTCCAACCCAAAATCAAGACAAGTAATAAGATGCAAAACTAGTAAGCCTTACCACCGGTCCGCATGTAAGTTGCCAGTGAATGTGAGGAACCTCTTTTATTTTGTTTTATTTTTCTTGGGAACATCCTTGTATAATGATATAAAAAAATAAATGACACAGAATATGACATATTGACGATGTCGTAGTTAGAAAAGGAAGAAACGTTAAAGCCGTTATGGCGGGAGAAAGAGACGGATTGGGCAGCGCTGGCCGGCTGAAGAGGTAGGTTTTAACTCTAGAAATGATTCGACTTTCGTTGAATGTGAAGAGTACTGCGGACCGGTTTATTCAGATCGTTATTGTTCGATACCTTTCGTTGGTTCATAACCTATCTTTATCTCTTATTGTATGTGATTCGAAGATTTATTCTGAACTGTCCAAAGAAAGAAATATTCTTGTAAGGTCCCTGCGCATACAGCATTCCTACAGACGTTTTTGAAAATGAAACTCGCCGTCCCGACTTAAAAATTACAACGTCCTACCGATAACGGGGCGCGTATAAGTTTTACACAATTTAAATTTAATCTATTTATACGTTTTTACAAGCGGGGACCGAGTTAGCGCTGGTTTAAAAGAAAAGGACGTGGAAACGTTTAAAGGGAATCAAAAAACCCCGCGCTAATGTGATAAATTATAGTTCTAAGACGCCGCGGCGTGGTCTGTCTGAAGTCTGAAGTTGTTTCACAATAAGCGGGCGTGTTCTCTCCTCGGGACGGTCTTAGTCTCTTGGTTTTAAAGTAACTAACTAAAGCGCCTATTTTAAAATAAACTCGCGAGTTATTTGTATTTGGACTCGGTACAAGTTTACAAGCGTTCCCGACCAAATTCGAACGAATTTATATATCGGAAAACAGGGTGCACCGTTAAAACGTCTATACGCGAGAGATCAAACCGCTCTCTCAAAAGGAGCAACAAAATGATTACCATACAATGGCACTTATTTAAAATACTCCCGACGGAACCGCATCAAATTATTAAAATACGAATTATTTTGAATATATAAGGTGAAGCGGTAGTCAGATGTATCGGCTACTCGTATGTATCAACATGGGAAATGTAACGATTTTATAAATATACAGTGTGTAATGTCCAGAGAGACACACAAAAAACATTGCCGAGGATGCGCATTCGCTAAGCGAACTGTCAGAGAAATCCAATCCACATTATTATCTCGGATACTGCAGAATTAAAGGGCAGATTCAAATTTACAGTACCCCAAAACCGTCACCGAAATCAAAGTAATTGGAATTTTCTATTGAGTCTTGCTGGTTTTGCAATTTAAAAAAATTATATTATCCTTCCCATTTTACATGGTTTGCCTTTTGTGGCAATTAAATTTAATGTTCATGATATTTTTGTAGTAATGAGGTATTTAAAGCTCAATTCGCGCGTACTGAACTGTGCCCGTACCGTATCATAACTGTTAGCAATCGAAAATAGAACATTTCTACAGGATTTATTACAAATTGTTGCTTTTAAATTCACACATTTAGTATAATATAGTAGAGGTTTTCCAGAATTGCGACACAATCGGTGTATGGCGTGCGCACAATCCTTAGGCTTTAGTAAACATAAATGAAAAAAAGATTAACCAAGAAAAAAAACAGAGCTTAATTTGTTAGTCTGTTGCTTTGCGTCTTGCTAATCTTTTCTTACTTTCTTTCCATCTTATATTCCTTTTTTCCACATCCTCTTCTATTAAATCATTTTCCAAGTTTTTCTTGGCTTTCCACTCGTTATATTTTTTATTTGCAACGAAATATTTTTTTTTACATTCGATATTATCAAACACAACATTATAATCATCTCATTCTGGATCTCTTATCTGTTTCCAATTCTTTGTAAGAAAGCAAGAATAAGTATGTAGCTCCCATTAATTTATTTTTATCATAACATACAGGTTCAGGTACAACGTGTTTTTATTGCCATCAATTTTCCCCAAACTCTTTTACAACACAATTCAAGCGTTTATTTATTATTTAAATGTCAAAATGTTACGTCCAAGATCGATATATGACACCAAACGTTAAACTTCCAAAAGTAAAATATTAACAATCGCTGTTAAAATACAACCGATGTAACAACACGAATTTTGACTCGAAGTATACAGATTATCTATTCTCATACAATACGCGCGCAGGTATAATATTGTCGAAGCTCCAAATAACAAGAAAAAAAAAAAAAATATTAGGAACATCTTAGATATTATCCGCTGCCGGATTTTGATTCGTGGTTTCATGTCCACGTAAATGGAGAATAATTGTCATTGATTGATCGATGTACCTACATGTCAATTTCGAGTTTTGTACCAAACACCAGATTAATTGCGGTACATTTACGTCGTTGGCCGCAGAAGGGAGGGTGGTTGGCAATCGTTTGCCCGGTAGTTAATTGTTCGTATTTTTCAGCCGCGATATCTTAGCGTTCGATCCGGGAATTATTTAAATAAAATTAATTTGGAATAACTGTTTATGTAAATGTATGTAAAATAAATCGGTTCGGACGCCATTAACACCTTGTTGAAGCAATAATTCTGAGGGCATAAACAGGAGAAAAAAGAACTTTTGGCACGCTCAAAAGGCCACATGATTTACTTTCGGTTTGATGATTTTTGGGCCATTCGGGTCGACCCCGAGCATGGGGAGGTCAATTCTTACCTGCGAAGTGTTCTCTGTGTTGAATTGAACCTTGAGAATAATGCTTTTTTGTCGTGAAGAGATTGGATATGGCGGCGGGTTTTTTGTTTTAAGTATTTGTTATCTGTCAGGGAACGTTTATCAAAAGTGTGTTTGCTATAACGCCAGAAGCAGAAACACATTGAGCGAATACTAAAGAGCAATTCATCCATACACTGTTGAAAATATTACGGTGTTGGCGTTAATTTTGCGCTAGTCAAATATTTTAGTGTTGATTTTTCCAAACTTTGCCAGACGAGTTGACTACGCGTATTTAATAGAACAGAAATGCCTAGAATTTCGTGTGAATTCTTTGTTCAGATATGAGGATTGACTATTTTTCTAGACATTCAGGAGCGTCAACCAATCAGAATTTTTCCCTCGGATAGAAATATAGAAACCCCACCTATTCTAATACAGTATTGCATTATACGCACCACCTGCATTGCACGTGTATCTGTTTTCGTGTTTGATTCTCCGTATTAACATATCCAAACAAACCACCAAATGTGACTGACTTGCAAAGTGTAACCTCGTGTTATTAAACGTTAATTCCAGTGGGCATAAAAAATTTCAACATCTTAAAGATGTATTGGGAACATCTATTTACGCAATTAGTTTAGACTTGAATCAAATAGCATAAACATTTACTTAATTTTATAATGGTTCTCAAAAAATCATTTTATAATTGGTACGTTTAGTTGAAACCAAAACTTGCGAATGAGTGGTTTTGTATATTTATAATTGAGAAAACGTCTTAAAGAGAGAATATTATAGCACTAAGAAATAGGAGTTGCATATTAAAAAGACGTGTTTAGAAAATGGTGTTAAAACACCCAATAGATCGCATTCATTTAGTTAAACAGCTAGTAAATTTATCTATTCTAGATCAAATAAAATGTGACTAGAAGTATTTTATAATTCCACGTGTCAGTTGGACAAAATAACCCCTTAGCAATAGACAATACTTGACTATCTTTGCTAGTCAAATTTAAACTTCTATAGTTCTCGACAAAATAACACGAAAAGAGTGTGGACCTCTCCTGACTATTAAATTAGTCAAAAAAGTATTAAAATTTTCAACAGTGTAGGGAATCTCATCGTCGAAAGTCAATAATCTCTTCCACCTTAAAGTGGGGGAAAAAATAAATTATAAGTTGTTGTATGTGTTTTTGGGTATAAAACCCTATGATTTTGCGTTAAGGGTGCCCTTCATTCAATCTTTCCATCCCCTCTTTCGCCAACTATCGCTGGGCAATTAATCCGATTGTGTTAATGCAAATTTCTTTGTTGTTATACGGACTAGAGATAAAGGCAGACAATTATATAACCACGGTAAGGGAGTTTAATGTTTCTGGTCGCCTGGAATACACCTCCAACGCCGCTTCCCCCCTCCCCTCAACAAAGCTGACCCGGCCTATTATATTGCGTGACCGAGATATTTTCCGATTTACACAGGCGAGTGATAAAAATTATCATTCGTAAATTTGTGTGTTGTTGTTGCCCTGTGCTAATGAATTGGGGTGGGCATTGTTGTAGGTATTTTATGTAGTGAAAATGTTCACAGATATGCAAATGTCATGAATATTTTCGATACGCCGTACCTCTATATATTTTTTTCTTGTAATATTAAAGTTGTTTTGTATATACATACGTACGAACAACCTATAGGAAAGATACCTCTGGCTTTTTTGTTTTTTTTTTTTTATATACTTATTTTATAGATCTCACTGAGATAATGCTGAGTAGAATACCAGCTCTGCAGGTATATGTTTTATCTCAATAATTTATTTTATTATACACACATATAAGAACATACTTCGAAGCGGTGGGATTTTATGCAATAAATTTTATTTTTTAATTAATTCGTATTGTGTATTTTTATTTTATTTTTATCATCATAGTTCATCAAACGACAAAAAAGATCTTAAATATTTTTAATCAATTACCATTCGCCTTCCTATTATGCTTGTACTACACAATTTTTTTCATTCGTTTGTTACGTCCATTTTAACCGTTCAAAAATATATTACGAATTAATTTATCACAAGAAAAAAAAAGTATTTTGAGCGAATTTGTCATGAAAATACCACGAATAGGACATCCTACTGGGTATGAAATAGGAAATTCATTATCTCTCCACACCAAACTACGCAAATAACTCAGCAGGCCGCTTGATTATTAAACACGATCTTGTTATTTTTATTCCTATATCCCAGAAGTGTTCGTAAAAGAATCGATATTTTAAGGCATGGGATATTAGTCATAATGGGTGGTCCTTCATCTGGATTTAAACCCAAAAACTTCTAACGCATATTTCGCGTTAATAAGCCAGCAGTATTTGTGTTAATAATTTGTAACTGTGTGCGTATAAGCGTACGTGAGAAGAAGGTATAAAGAACAAGATAGCTATAAAGATGAGATGTGAAGGGAGTAGAAAAATTTAAATACATAATCTCACGGAAAAAAAAATGTCTACCACTTAAATGTTCCCGCTCGCGTATACATAGCCACTCTTGTCTCTCTCTCTCTTTCTGTGAGTAATGAACGATTCATAAATTTCAGATTAACATGAGTTATGATCGGGTAATTCACGATATGGAGACTTGAACGTGTGGTCAAACTTCTACTAATATAAAAGACGTGTCCTCCCATTCAATTGTTTGTATCGCTAATACCTGCCTCTCGTCCACTTTCCATGCTATAAATATTCAAATTTATACGCGCATTTTTAACCATATTTGATACCCGACGCATCGGAACGGTGACGCCTATGTTGTCTCTGTTAATTTCAACAGAAACATATCGTATATTGGGTACTTGTTAAGGTGTAAAACATGGGATAATTTGGGTAAACGCACGCGGTGGTTTTGATAGTTTTAATGGGATGTTTAATGACCTGTACGTTCCTGTACACTATTATATTGTTTTTATCTAACCAGCGGAGCGTTTTAGAGTTTTCTGCGTGGTTGACCTGAAACTAATCATTGCCAAATGTCACGCAAATGAGGTACTTGTTCGTTACTTACATCCCATTGCTTTGCCCGACTGCAAACAATTCTTTTTCTCTTTCTCATCTTAACTTTATCGATTTGGTCGTCCTTTTCGAATCAATTTCTTTTCAGAGCTCCTTTCAGAGAAATGATTTAGTGACATACTACAATTTATCGAACTAGTAAATAACTTTAGGTTAACCTTAACCCAGATTCATATTTGTCAGTTTGTCAGACTCCACAAAGTGTTATTCAAGGACATTATTTGTTTCGGCCGAACTTGCAATCTGACCTAGAAATTCGGCCCAAATTTCGTTTACCTGAATTATTAATAATAATACAACAAGCATATTACATACATATATGCCAAAGAGACTAAATCATCGTAAGGTGCTCTTCCTTTAGCCTCAGCTCAAATTTTCGTAGTTTTGGCCAGAAGTATAACATAGACGAATTGATACACGTTCAATTTATCCTTTCCCTATCATCTTCGGTGATATTCATACTATACAACTTGAGGATCACTTTGAGATCTATACAAATATATTTCCATTGAATTTTCTAAAATCCCGAGCAATTTAAAATAAGTCACTTTGACATAGAATTCACCATTAATACTTTAAAAGTTGTATAAACGAAATTCGGGTAGAATTTTTATTTTATTTTTTAGAACACAGGAACTAATTGTAACCACATTTCCAAGCATTAATATATTTACAGTGAAATTAAACACACATTTGTCATGAAACCATTTTTTTTTAATTAAGGTATTTCTCTCTCAAACATGTTTTCCATAGAAAATTAAGATTTCTTTGGCATATTGTGTTGAACGAAAGAAATTTTGGTACTTTTTTAATAATAATAATAATCTTTTCTCATTTTTTTTTTTTAGAATTGCAAATTATCTTATCCTTCCATGTTACCAAATATATTTTCTCACAACAAAAATCGCCATTTAATATCTTTGATACCCCACTTGCTCTAATGTTATTCTATTAATTCCTCTCGCACTACATAAACGAAAAACCTTTAAATTTAATTGACATTTCTGGGGGGAGACATTACCTCGCGCCCCGAACGCGGTTAAGATACAATCGAAGAACGAGCTCTCGGCTTTTATTGAATAAATTTAAATCGCTCCTAACTAATTCTTCCTATTAATTAAAACCGAATGTCAATTTTAACTTTATTCCGCTCTGGATATGTCACGTTGATTTAATCCGGGCGTATAACATGTTTCAGTACAGCGTAAATATTGACATGATGTAATATTGTGGATAACTATTACTTTGTAATTGGCTAATTTATTAAAATGCTCTCGATTTTTTGATCAGTGGAATTCCTACATCGGTAATTTTAAATGGGTGGGAAAATAGAATCTGCTGCTTTTACCTCATTCTGTTTTTTTTATTCTTTTTATTCCTGTATCATTAGTGTAATTGATTTCATTTGAAGGCCGACTCTGACTACCGTAGAGTTAGTGTAATTATCTAAAATAACAATCCTACGTACGTATTTATTATAGATAGTTTCTTAAATATTCTAGTGACATGATTTTAGTTCAAGAGTCTTTTTTTTGTTGCAGTCCTAGATAAAATTGGGAAGGGCGGGGTAATTATTGATACTAATTGAATTAAACCGCTAGAATATTTTTTTTGCACTTTGTAATGAGATTTTTATAAATATTAGATTTATATTAATATCAGTGCTATTACAGAAAATTCCTTGTTTATAACTATTGGCCGGTGGTTTAAAGTTCTTGATTCGCATATCCTCGTTCGGATTAACCTATTTATGTATACAGGGTGTATCAAATAAAAAAGTAAATTTTGCTTGGGTGTTAACTAAACGACATATAAAGCACAAACCCGCCGAAATAGGATTTCATCATTAAAAAATAAAAAAAAGTAAAATTTAGAGCCAAAAATTCTTTAGTCCGGGCCTGATGCAAGGAAACGTCATGTTAAGCGCCTGCTAAACGTGGTATTATGAATAAATACATTGCACTCATTTAGTATTATTTTTAATGGTATGCCGTAAGTTCACTTAACGTCATTCTGAATAAATAAAGGCCAATCGGCCAGTGTGCCCTTGTAAAATAGCAAAAACTGAGGCATTTTAATTTCTTCTTTTTATAAAATAAACATTCCTTTTTTGTTAAGAGCATTCTACGTAAGTCTACAAAGTATTATTTTTAATATTCTGATAAGACGTTCGAGTTTCACCGGATATGCGACTTCAATAGTTACAAAAAACGTAAATATTTTTCTTTTGCTTTGTCGAATCGAGAGTTAGTTGTTAATAAACGGTACCACATGAATCTGAGTTATTTATTTATTTCTCTACTTATTTTTTTGGTATTATGAAATAAATAGGTTACTCATTTATTTATACAAAAAATAAATGTTTTTAATATAGTAACATACCACAGTATTGAGACTACTGTTTTTTTTATGCCATAAGTTTACCGTTTAATCTTTAATAGTATTATTTTTGGGTGTAATTCAGAAATTATACATATGTTTAAACAGTAATTTATTATTTATTTACATTTAGGATTTGTTTTTTAATTATATATATCTGATATACAGTGGTACAAGAAAGTCTTCGTACGATAGCAACAATAAGATTAGTTGTACAATAAAATACTAAATCTTATATGTAGAACCAAAGGAGTTAAATATCTACACAACTTGTACTATCTAGACATAAAAAAGTATAATTTTTTTCAGCAAAATCGAAAGTTATACAAAGAATCACAAAAATATAAAAATTACCACAGTATTTGTTACAAAAAAGCCTCCGTACGCACTAGCAGTATGTTTTATATTGCTCAAAAAACATGATGCCTCATACCATCGAACTGGTGGTTCTTGATCCTATTATGAATGCATTTAGTTATACATTGTTGTCAGTGAAATACACATATATATTTGAAATAATAATGGCCAAAAGACGCGAGTTAAGTGCAGATTTGCGTACCTTAGTAGTAAAATTGTATGCCGAGGGCAATTCTTTGCAGAAGGTAGCAAATATTGTCAACAAACCTAAATCCACGGTACAATATACTATTCAACATTACGGAAACACTGGAACCATGAAAAGTAACCCCCGTTCTGGTCGACCAAAGATTCTCAACCAACGTGAAGAGAGATTTATTTTAAAAGAAATTAAGAAAAACCCTAAAAATAGTGCCACAAGAATTGCTAAGGAATTACAAATTGAAATGAATTTGAAATGTAGTGCCGAAACAGTACGAAATGTATTGAGAAAACATAATTATAATGCTCGAACTTGTCGTAAGAAACCATTTATTTCTGCAAAGAACAAATCCAAAAGATTCCAGTATGCTAAAGAACACGTAAATAAAGGAGAAACATTTTGGAATAAAGTAATTTTTAGTGACGAAAGCAAGTTTAATATCTATGGATCAGATGGAAGGCAGAAAGTATGGAGAAAGCCTAATACGGAATTAAACATAGAAAATTTAAATGCGACTGTTAAACACGGAGGTGGTAGTGTCATGGTGTGGGGGTGCATGT